>JABFAK010000316.1:0-73301 GCA_013266265.1 Fusarium sp. NRRL 66182
CATGCCCCCCTCCCCCCTGCTCGGCTGTCTTTTCCGCCCTGCTGCCACGAGGCAACTCGGTAGTTAGTTAGTTCAGCTCGCTTGTCAAATTCTGTCAATGATCAATCAACATCTGACAAAATGGGCCCTGATATGGATCATGCCTCGGCCCCATGGAAATATCTCCATCACGAGGAGCGGAGGACATCTCATCCATCATCATCATCTACCGGACCCTGCTCCCCGAGTGGAACCTCGCATCCTCGTGGCTCCCCTGCTACTCAAGGGCAGGGCATGTTCTAGACCCTCCCCTTGACTGAAGACACCAAACACATCATCTTTCCACACGCTATTCGTCTTGATTCAGAATGACATGTTTCTGGCCGTTCCTCAGTCGCCAACATACCATATTGGTCACACTGTCACTGTTGTCCTTGAGATCGGCGCAGCAATCAGCCCGCTCTCCGGGAAAGCCTTCAGCCTCTGTGTATTGCCTCTCGGCTACCAATATCTATCTTCATGACATCTAATTTAGTCTCCTCTTTGAAACATGCAACGGTGCGGCACAGCGGCACGGCTCGGAGGACCTGCCGTGTGTCATCATCAACACCATCAACAATGACCTGTCGTGTACGATTCAAATGGTAGTAAGCTACCTGTGTTCTTCTCAACACACTTGGTAGTCGCTCCGGCTTGAACAAACATAATGCCTGGGACGTAGATATCGCGACTACCCAACCCTGTCCAACCCAAGACCGAAAATTGATGCTGTTTCACACCAGAAACCTAGGATATAAAAAAAAAAAAAAAAGCCCAGTGAAACGAAGTAAAGTGAAGCAGAGTGATGGCATCAAGAAAAACGCCGATGCTATGAGGCAACTGAAAATGTCAATAGGTGAGAGACATCGACCAGCCAAGAATGATCGTCAACATATATTCGTCGATCAGAAGCCTGATAGCTCCAACCAGTTCCAGCCCCCGAGAACCAAAGCCCGTAGACCCTGTCCGAGGCCCAGTCCTCTCTTGGTTGCACGTCTTTTGTGTTGCCCGACTTGAAACACGCGCTCTTGTGAGCCCACAATCACCGCCTGTACCGTAACCAAATGCAGCTCTGACCCGTTGTCTCCTAGATCCCTCTACTGCATAATTGTCGTGTCGTGTCGCTTCATGGTATCCCGTGCTCAGAAATCCCGACATTGTCGAGCATGACCATCCAAGCCGTCCACGACGTCGTTCCCTCCAGCACAAGTACGCAAGCAAAACAGACTTGCCACCTACCGTTCTTCCCTGACCCATTAAACAATGCAGAAATAAAACATTCATTTTTTCACCCAGCATCGCTAGCCTGCCCAACCAGCCCGTGAATGATCTGACCCAGTTCCTCATACCATGCAAACTCCTTGGGATAAAGCAAGCGCGTTCCCCCCACCCTCCAAAGCTGTCCCTTTGGGGCCATGTTTTCTCAGCAAAACAAGCGCAGCGTCAAACTTGTCGTATTCAGTTGTGTTATGCATCGAGTCGCAGCATCTGTCCATATGCTAGGAAGACTCCTTCTTCCCCCTTCTTTTGCTCCCAACTCTGCCATCCGTATGCTCATCTTCGGGACTCCATTCTTCTGGGTGAAAATCAGGATTGCCATAGTGTGCTCGGTTCCAGACGCTGTTCTTGAACGTGTTGGTTGTCACCTGGAACGTCGGTTCCGGAAAATGGTTTTTGCCCTCGTCATAATCCAGTTGAACCGGGCTGAATCGGATGTGATAGCTCGGAGCTGCTCGCATCGCCGGTGGCGCTAGCGAGGTTTGAGGTCCCAGGCCAGACGTCGCAACCATGGCCGGACTAGGCGTCATGGTGGAGGACCCGGGCATTGAAGCGGGTGGCGTTGGGGGTTGGGGCGATGCCATGATGGGAGGTGGCTGTGGGGGCGCGGCTTGCGGCGTCGAGGTAGGCAGGGGTTCTGGGAACGATGACATCCACGGACTTTGTTGCACGGGAGAGAAGGCTTCTGGTGCCGAGCTAACGGGGGGAGGAGGTGCCAGCTGCGCGAGCCCTCCCATGGCGGGGTTGGAACTGAATCCTGGGATCATGGAAAGAGTATCAAAGTTGATGGTGGAGTATTGGCCGAGGTCCGGCTGCTCGGTCGTAATGCTCGTGTTGTGAGAAAAGCCACTGACGCGATTCACCTGCATCGACATGGACTTGTACAGGATATCGTAGTGATCGGGTCGGTAGAGTAGATAGATGATGGGGCCCAGATTTGTCACGTCTTGACCGTTGGCTTCGTCGGGGAAGCGGTAGCGATTGACCTGAGTGCCTGGGCTGCGGTCGAGGTAGGCAATCTCAAGCACAAGGCCGACAGGTTCGAGAAGAACATGGACAAGGGCGATGATGCCGAGGTGCTCAATCTCGCGGTTTGGAATCTCGACGCATTGGCTGCAGTAAGCCGCAACCCCGTTGCCGTCGGTGACAAAAGCGTCATACGTGCCTGCGTTGGCCTTGAGGTGTGTGGCGGCAAGCAGGCGGAGGTAGTAAATGATGCTGCCCGTAACATTGGGGTCGTTCCACTTCTCCTGGACCAGCATGTGTGCTAGCTGGGGGTTGTTGATGCTCTGGGCGACCTCACGCAAGAGGTCGAGCATCTCATCTGCAAAATCTTCATAGTACGCATAACCGCCAACCGTACCCAGCAACTGGTTCATGCTCAGGAGTCGAGCTACCTCGCCTTCGATCTTGGCCTGGTCGCCCGACTCTACGAGCTTCTCAAAGTAGCTGAAGCCAATTGCTGTTGGTCAGACCGTTAGCGCAGATCTTACATGTCACAAACGGTTCCGAGACATGGTAGCAGGGAATGTGAAGGAATGGAAACCATGTCCAACATGATTGGGGACAATAGCACGGCGCAGAACAAGAAAGGAAAACTTGCAGACTTACCTCGCCAGCCACAGTTGCCATCGCCTTGGATGGGTCGATAGTGGGTGTACGTCTGGGGAAGGGCCTGAGATGATGCGGCATTAGCACCGAGCGGGAAAAGCAACGAGATCTGGGGTGGACGCACGATTGTCTTTTCAACGTAAATGGGGTCGGCTTTAGCATACTCGTGGGTAATGGCATCGCTTGAGATCTTGTGTCCAACCTGGAGGCCCTGCGACATGGTGGGTTAGCAATCAAGCAAATGGTGCGCATGGCAGCTCCGAGGAAAGGCGAATTACCTCAAGAACAGGTTGGTAATCCTCGGCAGCGGCCCGCTGAGCGGCCATGTCGTGTTGGCCTTGGTCCTCCATCTTGGGCACCACGACTGCGGGTTGCGACGAGTACTGCGCTTGTTGGCGTGCACGTTGTTGGTTGTGTGAAAGTTGAATCTGGCGATGGTGTAGTCTTTGGCGATTCTGCCGTTGTGCGAAAGTGGATGCAGGACAAGGTTTAGTGGCCGAAGCTTGCGGGGAAGGATAATGCGACGATGTCGAAGATGCAGCTGCAGGAGGGAGTTGCTGTCGAGGAATATGTTGAACAAGATGCGGCTGAGGCTGCGGCTGCGGCTGCGGCTGCGAATGTGAATGGGAATGCGACTGGGGCAGCTGTGATTGTGGTGGTGCTGGTGCTGGTGCTGGTGCTGGTGCTGGTGCTGGAGAATTGTAGAATCCAGCACCTCCACCTCCACCTCCAGCAGACACGGGATAGGCAAAGTCCAGGTCGGAAGCTAGGCCATAGGACGCGAAGCTGGAGGAGGCAAAAGGCGTGGGTTGAGGCTGAAACATGCCTCGCCGAGAGTGATGAGGAAGAAAGAGAGGGAGGGGGGAAAGGAGGAGGAGGAGGAGGAGGAGAACGAAATCAAGGCAAGAATTGATGGGAGGCAGACTGAAGTAGACGAGAGGAGATGTCGAGCAGAGCAACCAACCCTCTGGCACGTAGCGCCCGTTAAGAGGATGGGAGGAGGAGGCGTTTTTAGCTGCTCAAAACCTAGGTAATGGCGGAAAGCCACCGTCGAAGACCTGATGGCTTGCCAAAAAGGCCCTGGCCCTGTGCTATCTCGCGCTGTCAACGCCCTGTCACGACCTGTGGATCAGTCGACGGACACCGACGTTCCTCGGGTGCTGGCCGCGCTCAGCGATCCCCTTGGATGGGGCCCCGGGGGGTCACTGCAAGGATCGATACCGGGGTTGTCGCAGGGGCTAGGGATTTAGGACAGAGCACGGAGACGACGGACAGCGGGTGGCCCAGCGGGTGCGACGGTCTAGCGTTGAGTACGGGCATTCAACGGCTGGCACGAGGGGGGAGGGACCTGGCAGCCTGGAGGGCTCCGAGACGGAGAGAGAGTGGGAGCTAGCGGGAACGGTACCCCAGCAGGACGCAGGTGAATCAAGATGCTTGGCCTGAGGTGAGCTCTCTCTGGCGAGAGGAGGGGCTTGCGGACAAAAGACGGCGGGGTCTGCGGCACGGTGGGAAAAGACACCCGATGAAGCTGTCTGGTCTAGGCTGTGTTGTGTTGCTGAGAGGACGACGTCGGGGCGAAATGCTCGGATATCGAGGGGTAGAGAGGGCAGAGAGGGTAGAGGTAGAGGGTGAAGAGTAGAGAGCAACAAGATAGCGCTAGAAGAAAATACCCGGGGCTTTATTATGCCAATGCAGATGCAGATAGAGGCAGATGCAGATACAAGCTCTGGGAAGCTCCAAGCTCAGCACCCAGTTGACAAGAGAGGCGGCGGCTAGCGGTGGTGTGTGTGTGTGATACAAGACGAGGCTAGTTCGTGTGCTCGCGGGAGGGAGAGAGCAGGTCAGGAGTCAGGTCAAGCACGATGATGAAGGCAACCAAGGTGGTACATTCTGGGATCGGTCAAACGACAAAGGAACGAACCCTCACGTTGCATGCAAGAGAAAAGCAAGAAAACGACGTGATGCGTTGGAGATCGAGTCAGGTACCCGTTCTTTTCAAGCTCGTGGCAGGCAGGCCAAGGCAGGCCAAGACAGGGTGGATTCAACTCTGTACGATGGGATGCTCTCCTCTGCTCTGAGCATCCAAGAGCCCCCAGAGCAAGGATTGGTGGAGGATTGCAACAATCGAGCGATGACGATCTCCCGCTGACGATGGACGCCCTGGCGCTACAACAAGATTATCGATTTGATCCGACCATGATACCGTCTGCGTGCGGCACAGCACTATAATGAATGTATGGAGAATCTCTGGCGATAAGCTCCTTTGTGCTCCGTCGTGGAGGTAGGGAATCGATGTCGATTCGTGATGGGGTGAGGACGGCAAAACGGATGTCGTGATGTTACCACGTTGGACGCAAGGGCTTGCCTCTTGGATCGTAACGCAGCCAATCTGGAGGAACGGGAGATAACAGCCGTTGAGGAGCCCAGATCTCCTCTATTCCCTGGAGGGCCAACGCTTCAAGTTCATACGACGAGGTACGAGGTAGAAGCCAGGATGACACAAGGCAGAGCCAAAACCAAGACCAAGTCCGAGACAACGAGGTGTCAGATCCAGGCGGCGTTCCGGTCGAGTTGATTGGCCTCTGCATCAATCCGTGCCTCACGGTCCTGTGATTCAAGGTACGAGAAATTAAATCATTTCTTTTTTTACATGTTTCTCTTGTCGATGTGTCTGGACTCGCAATGGGTCAATCGTGTGTGGGGGATCAGGGTAAGGCCGATGGAAAGCAAACTAATAAAGCCAAGACCCTGCAATTAATAAAACCCGTCTCTCCCCGTCCCGGGGGACCACATCATGGAGACAGCTATGTAACATTATACCTGGACATGTTACGATGGATGATACGAAACGGCCCGCTATGAATACAAAACATGTGTACACGACTTGTTTCTTCTTCTTCTTTTTCTTTCCTCTCCCTCTCCATCACAGCTGTCAACCATTTAAAATATATATATATATAATAAAGGGTTGGAACCCATCTCTGATGAAACACTGACTGCCCCGAGACGAGCGGAAGACGGGCCGTGGCGGGAGCTTATGGAAAAGCTCCGTCAGACTGGACGGGATCGGATTGCGTGTTTACACAGTATGTGACTCGCTACAAGTACAAGGAAGGACAGGACACTCAAAATGAGGCACCCTTTTCAACTTTTGATTAGTGGTCATCAGCTGAGTTTAACGCATGGAACTTTCAACAGCATTTACTCTCTTGTTAGGTGGCGATTTATCAGACCCCTGCTCTTCTTCTTTTTCTTTCCTTTTTTCTTCTTCTTTTTTTCCCTCTCACTTGGCATGACATGTGGTGTGGGTGTGGCGTGTGAGTGAGGGTTATATCATGGATTGGTATCCCACGTCCTGGCCTGTGATGCCGAAGCCGCTTCTTTTCTTTGCTTGGCTCTGCTAGTAGCGATGCCAGGTCCCTCTGTCTCGAACTTAATCGCCAAGTTCCCAGTCCAAGCTCAGGCCCAGGTCCAGGTCCAGGTTCAGGTCCCTTGTGACAAAGCGGTGATGGGTGTTGTGCACGTCCCCTCGAATCTGCAACCACAAAGTTCCCCCAACGTCGTTGCACCAGGTGACTCTTTGCCATTGCAATGCAATAGCATTGGCTGCGTACTTTTTTTTCTACTGCTGTGACACCTGAAGCCATACGCACGGTTATTGGGCCGTGGCCGATCCGACGCAACGTGGACGGGCCAAGGTAGATTGAACACGACCTTGTCAAGGAATGAAAGATTACTTTGCAACCTGGGTTTTGCTTTGCTGTGCCGTGTTTGCTCGCTCTGGGTGGGTTAGGGATTCCCTGGCCGGTTCGTTGCTGGAGCACAAGGGACAAGGGATGTTGCATTTGAGATGAATAGCCGTTTGTTCATGGAACCCAGATGTCAATCAGGAGGGACAAAATATCGGGATCTCGTTCCGACGAGAGACTAAGCATTTCTCCTACCGATAGCTGCCCCATAGCCGAGAGAGATTTACTTTCTTAGCTCAGCTCGCATTATCCAGTGATCAAAAAGCCACGATCTGACCTGTGTTGGTCCACAATCAAACACCCCAACCATTTCCCCTGCAGGCCAGGAAACAAGAGACGCGATCAACCGTAAAAGAAAAGCAAATAAAACACGTAGACGGCGGTTTCAGACTTTACGTTTTCCGGGTAGGTGGAATATCGCTTGGCTCGGCGTAGGATTCGATAGAGATGTGATTGTTGATTTTGATAGATTCAGCACAAAAGAAAATATAAACAGGCATTGATGATGGCCTGTATGCACACTATATTATTATTACAGGTAATTGGCTCAGAGGCCACTGTTGACCATCTTTCTGCAGCATGGACAGTAGCAAGCAGTAAACATTTCATCATACAACGACACTTTTCGCATCCAAACGACGTAGAATACAAGCTGCTTGCTTACATCCGAACGTGCTACGGCCCGCCCTTGTCCGCTGTCGGTCATGTACCAGCGTCATGATATCGCTCTCCCGTATCAAACCACCAAATAGTATATCGCAGTGCACAAAAATGACCTGTCATCGACGACCCAGCTCTCTCCGTCCCGGCACTTGAGTTCTCATAGTCCACCGAATCTAGCTCTTGTGCTTCCCCAGATTTATGTCTCTGTGCGAGTTGACTTGTGACGTATCTGAGTAGAAATCTCGTATTTTGAGTTCCAGTCAAAGTTGGGCATGGCTTCTTCTATGGTCAACTAGACCGTTGACTACTGATCTATCGATACTAGTAGATAGACACTCTGAGTGAATCCGGAAGGTATACGACCAGCAGCCTCGCCGTTACCTTGGTGCAGCTTCCCGTGACGATCCAGCATCACATCACATTTGCCCTGCTTCACTCCTCCAACCCGTTTTCCATCATGCAGCGTTCCTGTCTAGCTCTGTAGCGCCCCCCTCTTTCGTGTCTTCTCTTCCACGCCGGTTCAACAAGACGGGAAGTTTGGACCATCGGCTCCGGAGCGCGTGGACAAGTAAACACTTTTCCTTCTCCTGGGCTGGATCATCAACCCCATCCATGTACATACTACTACATAGTACATACGCTGCTTTACCCCTCGCAGCTCAAGTCCCCGTCTTGTGTAACCCGACAACGTTGCATTGGTTGACCTGTTTGAGCCAGCAAGCGGTCTTAGTCTTGCTGCAATGCTGCTTTGTGAGCTGGCTCCGGTTGGATCGGCGGTCGCAGTAATTTACTAATCCTCGTGTCGAGATTGGTTGTGGACGCCAAAACGTTCAACTGCCGTGCGGGCACCAAAACACCAATGTATTTGAGTCTATAGCTTCTTGTAGATACTGGACACGTTACTCGTCATCGCTCTGCTACACGAGACATGGGATCAAGTCCGAATACGGCGTCACTTCGGCCCTCGTCCCTCTCCTCCCTCCTCCGAGAAACAACTGGCCCATCGTCGATGCTGCTAGCCGATGGCGACCAGGAGTGAGCACGCTGCACCGTTGCCAATGCCTCGTACTATGCAAGATCCCGTCGACGCACCCCCAACACGGATGCACCCGCAGGAGGCCACATCAGGATCTGCTTTTCGATCCAGCAAGGCTGGGTCAAATCTGAAATCCGACAAGCAATACCAAAAGCCACCAGCGGCTTCCTGGTTTACGGATAGCACCGGGCCCTGTCGACGACAACACACACACACTAGATTCGTCAGAGGTCTAGGAATACCCCTCAGGAAGCCCACGCCGGCGCCGGCCCTTTGCCCTTCTTGCGAAGCTGTGCCCCGACTCTGGAGCCCATTTTCCCAAACGTTGAGCTTGGTGTGTCTGCCCCCTGGTCATCCGTTGAGGACTGCTCGATGTTGCGGAAACCATCTCCATCTCTGAAAATCGCACCAAACAAGTCAGAGATGGACGTTGTGAGCCCCTGGAGTGCTGCGATGCGCTCCGAATCGGCATCGGATGTAATCTCGAGGAGCCCTTCTTGTTGGTTGACTTGGCCTTTGATCTTGCCATCGATGATGAGGAACCCCAAGATGTCCTGCACTTCTGGTTCGGAGATCCTGAGCTGCTTGGCGATCCAGCTCAACTTCATACGGGTGTAGGGTGCGATGAGTTTGACCACGCCCTTGGTTCGCATGTTTCGCGTCACTTCGTCGATATTCTCGGCGATAAACGAGTCGTCCAAGATGTCCTGGTTACGCTGCAGGACCTTTTCGTATGTGTGAACATCGTCCCGTTGATAAGCGTCCACCAGCTCCGTCATGGCGGAGATTCGCGGGTCAGTCTTGTAGGGCTTGGTCTCTTGGGAATCGAAGGGGTTGATGTCCGACTTCATCAGCATGGTCGTCAGCAGTAGGTACTTGAGAACTTGGATTCTCTGCAGAGAACCAGCTTCGTCGTAGTTTCGGAACGACTCAAAAAAGTCACTCTGGGCTTCCTTCCAGTTCTCTTCGCTCATGTGCATCTTTCCGCCGCACTCTCGGATTATGCCCATGATTCGCGGATGCGGTACAGCGGACTTGACTTTGAGAGCTCGCTGGTACAACGCCTTGAGCTGTTTGTTGTTCTTCGTCTCGGCGAACATTTGGATCTCGAGGGCGTAGATCTCGAGCGAGTAGGTGCCCTTGCTGGGGTCGTCCGTCCCATCCTCTCGCTGACAGCTCTTGTGCAGTTCCCGTAACTTCTTAGATACAGCGGTGTACTCTTTTCGGTCGAGAAGCAGCTTGGCCAGCTTGATGTTGGTCTTGAGCCATAACCGCTCGTTGTTGGTGCTCTGGAAGCTCTGGAGAGTGAGGGAGTAGAACTGCTCCATGCATCTCACGGCCTCTGGCCCATCGGCGCCCTTTTCAATGTAATCTAGCATGTTGTTGATGGACTTTTCGGAATAGTTTCGTGTGACGGCTGACTTGACGTAGGTGAGGAGCTCGGCATAGTGCTCAGCGGCCTGTTGCTGTGAGTATGTGGCTATCAGACCGCCGGAAAAAACAAACCTTGTCATATTGACCCAGCTTGAATTCAAGCTTGATGGCCTGCTTGACACCCTTGAAGCCCCATTCTCCCTTGTCTTCTTCCAGCGGCGGGATACCCAGGAATTCGGAGAGCGCCTCCTCTGGATCTGACAGCTTGAGCTGCTTGGCATTGTAGTACTTGTTCTCGATATCGACGTCGCCTGTTTCTTCTTCGTCGTCTTCTTCGTACTCGAAATCGTATCTAATCGCGATTAGTGGTGCACTGCGCTTGCGCGGATGGGCTTGCGTACTGCTCCTCATCCGACTCTTGCATGAAATCCTCGTCGTCCGACATGGTGGGGCGCTTTTGCGAGAGGACAAAGAACGAATCGCCCGACGAGCACTGTAGCGGCAGAAAGGAAGCTGATGTAAATTGATGATGAATGGTGTTGAACTGGAGAGAAGCTGAGGTGGAGCAGGCAGCCGTTTGAGGTGGGGGGTGCTTATCGATAAGCTCAGTGAAGCTCACCTCACCCGTCATCTCAAACAAACCTTCTGTAGCTCCGCAACAACATGACGGAGATGATCGATTATGGAATTAATCTACAAGTGACCTACATTCAAAATCTTGTCCAAGTATAAACGCCCCAGTGACTTCCATGTCTGTGGTACTTGTGCGTAGCCCCTCTCACCTCGAGCACCTTAGGCTTGAGCGACACCATTCTCTGGTAGCTTCACCACCAACAGCATGATGGTCGTTCCTAGAGCCAACCCGCTGGACACCAGAAAGGGCAATCCCATCCAGCCGTCGCCCAGCTCAATACCTCGACCTAGCAGCCACCCCATGGCAGGTGCAGTGAGACCCATGAGCATCTCAACAAGAGAGATGGTAGTATTCAGAGTCGCAACGGTATGCGGCTCGACCACAGCGTTGATCAGGGCTCTGCTCAGCGCATTGAAAGAGTTTCCAAAGCTTACGATGATGAGAGAAACTATGAAGAGCCATGGCACTCTGGCAACAGCTATCAACAGACTCCCTACTACCATGATTGCGATCGTTATGCGCCCAAGGAGCAGGTCTCTGGCAACCGGGCGTCCTTTGTAACGGGAGCTGTTGTTGAGGAAATCGGATGCGATGGGAAGAATGACTAGGTAGCAGATTACGTTTGCGATGATGCCGATGGTCGAAATGTATGTAGCCTGTTGACCAAGTTAGGGCGACTGGGGAGCAGCTTGAAGGGGTGCCTGCTTACTTTTGACCACGACCAGTCGAATCGTTTGGTCATGTACTGCAGCAGCAATCCAATGTTGGCGACTTTGATGGGAAAGAAAAAAGCAATTGCAGCCATGAGGATCATGATGCTCTTGGACGCAAAGATGAACCGCCAGGCATGCTGCATGTCATTCTCGATGCTGCTCCAGGCCTGCTTCAGGATAGCATGCTTGCTCCTATCAACCTCGCGGTCATGCGTTTCTTCATCTTGTCGTCGCCGCTTGTCGTTGCTGCGCTGCAGATGAATCGTCTCCGGGATGAGAAGAATAGACAGCGTTCCAACCAACATGATAGCAAAGCCGATCCACATGGAGAGCCAAGGGTCGAACTGGAGCAGCCACGCCGAGATTAGATTTACCAATGCGTTAAAGATCAGGACGGCGGCGATGAGGCGGAAGAACATGTCTGTTCGCTCCGCAACAGGGACAACGTCTGCCACGATGGTATAGACCATGGCGGCGGCCATCTGACCCCCGCCGCCGATGAGGAAGAAGAGGGTTCCGACAAGCGTTGCCCAAATGGAAAAGACGTTGGGGAAAAGCACTAGGGGCGTGTGAGATGCAGCTGCGATGCGATGCGACTTGGACCATGACTTACAAACCATGATAATCCAGCATGTCTGAAGAAAGCATCCGGATACCGACAGGAACAGGACAATCCGTCTTCCATACTTGTCTGCCACGATGCCAAACGGGAACTGCACCAGTATTGCTAGCGATCGTGAGCGATGGTCTCCAAGCTGCAAGCGGTTCACGTACGAACGCCCATCTCGAGCGCCTGGGTCCATCCCATAACCATGGCGAGGGTCTTTTGGATGCCGCTCTCCTTGCAGCGAACATCCTGTATCTGGGGCATCCTGAGCTGATGGTCTGGGTAGTAATTCCGGCAGATGATGTCCTCCAGAATGGTCTTGATTGGCGGGCTCATGAGGAATACGCTGACCTCGACGAGCAGAAGGGCCGTGAAGCACATGACCAAGACGCGTCGTCGGAAAGCCTTTGGGGGTTCGGAATGGCCGGAGGAGTTGTTGGGAAGAAGAGGCGACTCTTCTGCTGGAAACTGGACCACCTCATTGCTGTGGCTGCTCTCGATGTCTGCATCTATCGCGACTTGGACGTTGTCGTCGTCTACTGCGGCCTTGGTTTGCGACGCCATAGCTCAGGCGCGCGCAGAGAAGTGAAAATAGTTGCGATCTCCAGAAGCCGCAATGTGAAGAGCGAGATGTCAATGCATTCTAAGGAGTGGCAGATCGATCAAAAACCAAAGAAGCAGGAATAGTATTGCGCTGCAAATGAGCGTTGTCGTTGTTGTCTTGGTACTTTTGCAACATGCCGATTCCTTTGTAAGCTGGTTGGCTGAAACACGCGGTTACGCTTTGCTGACATGGAGAGACTGCTCCTAGCACGCCAGGGGAGTAGAGAAAGTCTTGACTTCTTTGAGCCTAGCACGTAATCGACACCACGTACTCCATTACGAGAGCGGTGACGATGTTGTCAGCAAGTGATACAGTACAGCCTGGCCTGGGAGCTGCCTAATTGAAACATGTTGGCGATGATTTGCTGTTGCTGGCCAGCAAATCTCACAGATGCCGGCGATTGCTGAATCTGTTGTCATCTCTCAGCATTCGTTCAGCCCCTTGGGCCCGGGGCACGGGAAGTGTAAACTCGGCGATCCCATTCCATGACCGAGTCCGAGGCTGCCCCGGTCCGTCCGGCTCACAAGTTGTATGTACTGTAGTTATGCCTATGGACATGATCTATTCATTCGGAAGGTATACAAGACCTGCGTGACCCGTCCCCTCCCCCAAGTTACGAGGCAAGCTGTTAGACAAGACTCCCAGCCCAACTCCTGGCCACACACATATCCCTCGAGGAACGATGAATGGATTGTTTAGCCCTGCCATTTTGACTTGGTCAACTGATAGATCATGCTATCAGTTCCCGGTTTAGACAACTCCAACGCGATGCAGGCGCAGAGAGCGGGTTGTGGTGCGGCTGCATCAAGTTCCACCTACCTATGCCTTGGATTAAGCGCCCAGTATTTGTACTCTCCACGCCTCAATTCGGAAATCAATGGCCAACCTTCTATGAACCAAACCTGTCTTCTTTTCTATATTCACCATTGCTTTCCATCTCAAGTTCGTGCCAGCAATCGCACGTATCTAGACCATGTCGACGCCCCCCAGTGACCGAGACTTCCAGACGCAGTGCTTGGATCTTATCCGAGGGATCAAGAGCGCTCATGAAAGGCAAAACGATCTTCTTGAAAAGCTGGTCAAGTCATTAGCACCCCCTGAAGTCATCACTGGGCCTGAAAAGAGCATCAGCGAGATCGATTTCAACCAGAAACTTGCTCAGAGACTGAAAGCACCAGGAAATAGTAGCTTGGACAAGCAAAGGAAACCTGACGTCGACTCGAGATCAGAAGTTGGGCTTGATCTTGACGACAACAACGACAATCAAGCTTCTCATGCAAAGGTCCAGAGTAGTAAACCCCTTGAAAAGATCCTTCGGTCTGCTCCTGATTCCTACAAACAGAGAATTGGTCTTTTCAGTGGTCCACAAGTTGACAGTGCCCAAAGCGACATCGGTCTACGGTTCCCTACCAATAACGTTGAGATTATCTGCCCTGTCCAATCTTGGAAGTATTGTAAGCAGGAGATCAGCGGTGCACTTCTATGATTAACCATCAACTTTGATAGGGTACCCTGGGAGCTGGACAGATACCCAAATCAGTCCGGTCCCGGATTTCCTGCCATGGTGGCAGCTCTTTCGCAGACAAGACCAGGATTGGTATCATATCGACGACGTGAATTTTGAGCACCCGATACAGTGCCCTGATCACCCATGGGCGACAATCTTGGGACCAACCATCGAGGTCCCATACTCGTATCTTTCTGGGCTGTGGGCGCTAGATATGCTTCACAAGAGCAAACGACATGGCTTGGTCGAGCCAGGGCTCGCTAGATGGCAACGGGACAGGATACGGGCGTCACTCGATGACTTGTACGCAGTGCCTTCGGATAACAGGCTTCCCTTTGCCTTTCACTTGAGCCAACTTCGTCTGAAATCTCAATCTAGCGTCACAGGCGATGCGAATGCTCGAAGCCTCAACGCTTACCTCGAATCCACGGGCGAGCTGCTGGACAGATTGTCCCATTTTGTTGTCATTGATATCACTGCCCCCGGCGGGTCGGTGAATGCGGAATATTACAAGCGGCGAGCTGATGACAGTACGATTCCGCCTCGAGTACCCCCATGCTGGGAATTGGTCCATCCAGCGCTGGAGAGGGAAAGCAAGGGGTTCGTGGCCTGGCCCTCTGCAGTTGGGAGCCACAGCGCCGGCTACCCCCCTGGTGTCTTCACGGGCCGTTGGTGTCGGGTCATCCAGCTGGGCGGTCTGGCTCATGCTGTCGCCGACATTGTCCGAGAGCAATGCACGAGTGCCAATGCGAGCGAGGTTTGGCGACGCCTCTTTGACGACAGCAAGTTATCACCGGAGGAGCGAGAAGCCGTCCGTGCCATGTTGGACCAGCATTTGTTCTGCCGGCCTCCAGCCAAAGCTCCCGTCAAATTCATGTCCAGCTGGCGACATCCCTTTTGGAGAGGGTTCCACTTCTCCTGGTATGAACTGTGCGAAGCCCCTTTGAACATGGCAGAGAAGACCTCGACCTGGAGGTGCGGCCATCTCTACGGACCTCGAGGCTCTTATATCGAGCAGAAAGCATTCACAATAGGGTGCTTCTACAAAATCAACAGGTTTCAGATGAACGGAGGAGGTCATCCTGATCAAGTTTTCTGGACAATCTTGATGATGTGCCCACGAAACTATCGGTCGACTGCACGCTACGAGCCTAGTGACAGCCAGCAATATTGCTCTGAGGATGTCATGCTTGATGCGATCCGGACAAGCGTACGAAGGGCTGCGGATGCCTGGAACAGCGTGCGAGCAGCCCTGAATTCTGTCATCGAGCATGACCCTCTATTTCTAGATCCAGAACAGCACGACAACCTCTTGTTTGACGACGACACCTTCTCCAGATCGCGCCAGTACTTCTGGATAGTGAGCTGCCTGGACTATTTCCAGCGTCTCATCGACGACACTATTGACGAATGGGAGAGCTTTCGTGCAAGCTGGCCAGACGTGCTCATGACGATTGATCCAGAGTTTCGCCCCGACACAGTACCAGAGACATCAGAACAAGTGACCCGGAGAGTGCTGGGCGAGATTGAGGCCCAGATCGAGCGACTCAGATACGTGTCTACTCGCTTCGAGTCTAGTCGCGAGAAGACAAAGGTTCTCCGGGAGGGTGTACGTATCTATCTTCCCAAAAACACGGAGTCGGTAGCTCAAATGCTCACGCAAAGCATCTAGCTGTTCAGCGCCAGCGGCGTGATTGAGAGCCGAGTGTCGACCCGTCTCGGAGAAAACGTCAGACTGCTCACCTATGTCAGTATCTTTTACGTTCCTCTGAGCTTTTGCGTTGCTCTCTGGAGCACAAACGATCATTACTCAAGGCCGATGCTTGTCCTGACTTCTGCCCTTGTGGCCGCCACGACTTTTCTGATCGTGGCCAACTTGAAAAGCATGGCGTCGCTCTGGTCTGGGACGTATCGCCACGTCAAGGGACGCATTATTCAGCGGATGCATGCCAGTAAGAACGATCAATGGGTCAGGAGGGCGGCAGCCTTTGAGAGCTTCCGTCCGGACAGGCACGAGGTTGAGCCTTCAGAGTGGTATATCCTGTACTTTGCTGTGGTGTCTCTGCTCGTGTCTGTGGCATCGTGGATCAGGCGTCAGGGCCATGCCTTGAGCAGAACAGCAGATGAAGGCCAAGTATAGAGGTTGAGCAACGCTGTTGGACACCATTAGTGTCTGCATCTCTCCTCTCTGTGTGGTATGTACAGTTGTCGATGCAATAGTCGCGCAACAGACCCTCCGCCGGCGCTGAACGGAGCGGGCCGGTCCCCATTCTCCGAACACAGCGTGTCAGACCACACAAGGTAAAAACACCAGCGGCCGCCTACTACGTAGTGAGAGGCGCTGCTTGCTACGCTGAGGGAGGCGATGTGCACTGCCTTTGTATGGATTTCGCTCCATGCATTTGCCGGCATTAGTGCCCGGACCAGCTCGAATCCTACAGAAACACAAAAGGATGTAGGGATGGGAGCTGATTCAGGGTTACTATATGCGAGCATCATCTGGGGCAACGTCTTGGCTTGAGGTAAATGCCTCACAAGGCTGAATCTATCTTTCAAGACTAGATACGACCATGTAACTAACTACCAGGTAGTCAGCTACCTACACGTCGTCGGGCTATTAATAATTCAGTGTCTGGTGGGGAACTGGATATTTATTTCTCTATTTCTTTACATCGTCTTTCCATCCTCTTGAGCGATTGGCAGCATCACAATCGTGGTTCAACTTTTCGCGATACCACCTTCTGCAAGTGTCTGAAGGATTTGGGCTAAAATGAAGCTCAATGCGAGGATTCTCCAAAATCAGGCCGTCACCGTTACATCCGAAACGAGTCCGCTAATCCGCTATGGAGAAAGAGGATCTTGGCTCTCTGAGAAAGGTCAAGGGCTGCAACGTCTACATCCCTGCATAAGCTTAAAATTGGCCGGCGATTTAGACGCTTTTCTTTTTGTTTCCTCGCCCCCCTTCACAATTTCCTTGTCCGATTCCCGACAAGGAAGTAGATCCTCGAGAGGCAATCAGCCTATCGCGGCCAGTCCTGACGTCCCTGTGCTGGCCTGCTCATCTTAGACCCCGGGGACTGGGGACTGTAGACGTATATGCTTCAATCATATCAATGATGGGTAGTGGGCTGTGTGCCTGGTCCTGAAATCCTACGGTCCTGCGGAGGAATAGGTGGGAGAAGCAAGATGGAGGAGATGCAGAGCTGTGGATCGAGGATGAGCAGTTGTATATAAGGCTGATGGTCCAGTCTCGAAATCAACTTGGCCATCACCATCCTCTCAGCCAACATCAGAGCAACCATGTCCTCCAAGACCTTGCTCGCCTCTCTCCTCGCCTTTGCGCCCCTGGCCCTCGCCCAGGACCCGGCATGCGACTGCTATGTGACCAACGGCGAGAACCCGCAGTACTACTCGGGTCACATGTTCTTTGACTTCCGCTCTCTCCAGCAGCACGCCCGTGTCCCTGATCTGATCGACACCCAGCAGGGCAACGCAGACGCGCCCTTCACCTCTGACTACTTCAACTGGGAGTCCGAGTTCGGTCAGACGTGGGGTGTCCAGAGCTGGCCCAACGGAAAGGAAGGTCTTCCCATGCAGAACTCGTTGAACAACCTGTACATTGAGGAGAATTATGATGGTTCTCTTGGTGGCGACACGTGGTTGACTATGCGAACGGCTCGCCACAATGGATTCCTCTCGGCCTCCGAGTTCGAGTCCATCAACAAATACCAGTTCGCTTCCATGCGCATGTACGCCCGAACTGTCGGCGACCCCGGTGCTTGCACCGCCATGTTCACCTACCTCAAGGGCGACTCCCTGGCCACCGTCCAGGAAGCCGACATCGAGGTCCTCACCAAGGACGACCCCAAGGCCATCCACTACACCAACCAGCCCTCCTACACCGAAGAGGGCGGCGTCGTCGAGGGCGCTCACCTCGAGGTTACCCTGCCCGACGGCCTCACGAGGTCCGACTGGGCCAAGCACCGCATGGACTGGACGCCCGGCGCCACGGTCTGGAGCGTCAACGACAAGGAGACGTGGAGGAACGCGTTCCAGGTCCCCCGCGACCCTGCTCAGCTTGTCTTCAACGCCTGGAGCGACGGTGGTGACTGGACTGGTACTCTGCCCGAGGGCGGTTCTGCGTACCAGCAGATCATGTGGATTGAGATCCTGCACGGATCGGCCGATGCGGCGACGTGCCAGAGGAAGTGCAGTGTTGATCAGGGCGGCGAGATTGGCAAGCCAGTGCCCGTCTAGAGGAGGGCCTGCTTGTCGACGATGCTAACAAGTCAACGTTCATGTATACATATTCAAATCGTTAGAGAACATACCGTGATAATTCGCATATTTATACGCACCACGCCTGATCCTGTACTCCTTTGTCTATTCCTGATTGTCTAGGTCTGTCTTTTACAGCTTGAACCTCTGAGCCAGCAGAATCCCTTCGGCCAATGTTCCAACCCTCGCATCAATAGCACAACCCTCGGCCTCGAGTCTCTTACACTCATCCCACAGATCCGCCAACCTGACGGTAAACACCTCAATAAACTCGCTGTCCTCCAGCTGCGGCTTCAAGTCCTGATTCTCTGCAAGGTCCATATCAACGCTGACATGCACCATCCTCAAGTTCGTGTTGCAAAACCCAGGATCGTTGAACATGATGGGCGACGTCTCGGTCGCTTCGCCAACGTAGCCTGTTTCCTCCCTGAGCTCGCGCACAGCGCACTCCTCTGCCGTTTCTCCCTCATCGATGAGGCCTGCGGGGACTTCGATGGTGACTTTGTCGATGGGGGGGCGGTATTGCTTCTGGAGGATGATCTCATTGCCCTCTGGCTTCTCGAGGATGGCGACTATGCCGACGCCGTCAATGTCTGCGTCTTTGGGCCGTGTGCGACGTTGAGCGGATTCCCATGATCGTGAGGCGCCTCTGGGGTCTTGATATGTGATTCTGCAGGCGTTAGGATGTGAGGTGTAAGGTGAGTGAGGGCAGCGTACTTGGAGAGCTGGATCCAGCGGGCCTCTTCCTCAGACTGTTGATGGTTAGATGATAGACATGTACGGTTTTGGGGGTGATTTGGCTTACCAGAGGCCCTGTTGAGGTTACTTTGGCGTTGAAAACAGACATGTTCACTAGACAAGTCTTGTTTGTGTTGCTCGAGAAGTCGTGTCGCGCTGAAATGCCCCGCTGAGGTCGGTCTCGGTTGTGCTACGTCTCGCAGGCTACCCTGAAGCAGACAATTGACTTGTAAATTCCGCGTTCTTTATTTATTATAGGCTTATATATTCCTTGTTTCTTTTAATTGATATACTACTTCTCCGATATCTATCAAGTTATTAGATGCGTTGTGGTAATGATCGGTACTAGTGTTGCTAACAATAACCATGATTGCTTGGCTGTAAGTGAACCATAAATAGTATAAAGAGTCGAGGAACAACGTCTTTTCCAATACCAGACCAACAACTCCGAAACCTTTATAGACTCAAAGACAACTTCTTCTCCTGCTTCAGCCCCTGCCACAAAGCCAACGCAGCCAAACACTTCGCATCACGACCTCCCTCCCTCCAAGCCTCCCCCATCGGCACAACCTTGAGCGTGATCTTCTCCCCATGCGATCTCAACCCCGTAAGCCTCCCACTCCACTCCCTAATCTGCTCCCTCGGCAGCTTCTTCTCATAGCTGAAGATGGTAATGTGCTCATCACACCCTCCGGCGCTGGGAAACACGGCGTTCGCGAGTCCTTCACCTCCACGTTCTGCTGGAGCAGCACGTTCGCTTAGGTTCGTCAGCTCATCCTCGTGAATCGTCACGCCAAGCTCTTCTTGGATCTCTTGTGCCGCAGCGCCCTTGAAACTACCCGCGTCGTCGACCATTCCGGCTGGCAGTTCTACAAAGCTGAGACTACCAGCTGGAACACGCGGTTGCACTGTCAGGACAACGTAGCGCTCGTCTGAATCGGGCGGTACGTCGTCAGGGATGAGCATGAAGAGCACAGCAACGCTGGGACCGCGCAAAAGTGCTGCGGCGGGTAATGTCTCGCCTGCTTCGTTGGAGACGGTGGCCGTGAGTTTTACAAAGCCGAGACGGTTGCCGCCAAAGCGATCAAAGGATTGGACTGCGATGGAGCGGAGAGCGTAGGGGTCTTTGTGGAAGGGGTGAGATGTGTCGGATTGGAGGCGGAGTGAGCTTGTCAAGGTATCGATCCAGTTCTGGAAAGGTTAGTCGTGGAATATGAAGCTTGAGAGGGGGAAACTTGCAGTGAAGGGCTTGAATGCAATGAGCTGCTCTTGTGAGAGGCCGTCGGGTAGATTGAGAGGGACGCTGTGACTTTTGAGCGTGGTAGACATGGTGCGCATGAACTGTAGGGAAGATGCTTGTTGTTGCTGGTGGATGAGATGAGTCGCTGTAGGTAGAAGCCTTGGATATGTGCAGGCGTTGGCGATGCGTCTCATTTCTTGTCAAGGCTGTTTAGCGGTGATGTTTATCAAGTAGGAGAGAGGGTTTGGGGAGAATACAAGATGACGTAAAGGTCTCGGATGTACTTGACCCCACGATAGCCGATGAATTGGTAGTAGCGAGAGCAGGAGACGAGTCTTTTTATAGAAGCGATTGCACCCGGTAACATATCGAGTAATCTCACGAGGTTTGGTAGAGTCGTGCTATTTCCAAGACCTTCATTAAACAGATATGAAAAGACAAGTCGAGATAGAGTAAGCAGACATGTATCATAATTCATAATCAATAACAATACTCATCCTCATCCTCCCCAACGGCCTCATCAGCCCCCCTTAGATAGCCCAGTACACATCTATCTTGACCTTCTCAACATGATTCACCCACCCTCCAAACCTCGCCTTCCCCCACACAGTAACAACATCTCCCAACTTCAGATCCCTCACAAACCAGCCATCTCCCGTGCCCTCGCCTCGCCCGTGTTCAGAGCACAATTTCACCGCCGCCTCTGTCTCTGGTTGGATATCGTCTCGCCACGACCACGTCACTACATGGTCCTGCCACGCGCGATGGGCAGTCTTGTTGCGCGCGATGGTCCATCTCTCATCATGGCCGAGAGGATGCTCGAATTTGTACTTGTCGTTGGATTTGTCTTGGGGGACGATGGAGGGATAGAGGGGACGGAGGGCGCAGACCGGGAGGGGTGATGCCTTGGAGGATGCTGATTTGTATCGAACGTCGTATGTACATACCGGATCACCTGTAGACATCAGCATTGCTCTTTTTAGCACATTCGTCCCGCTTACATTCCTGATCCGCGTCAAACTTCTCAAGGCCAGCTTCGAACCACGTCCAAGCACCATTGTACGTATGTCGATTTTCTGCATCACCTCCCCACCCTTGATCTTTACTCCGTATCGAAAAAACGATCTTTCGAACAGGATGAAGCAGCTTTGGCGTGGGGTATTTCGCCAACTTGGCAAAGTAAGAGGGGTCATGCTCCTTGCTCAAAGGTCGTGGCTTGGCTTCGTTCAAATCGTACGCCAATACTTCTGCAAGTGCTTCCTCGTCTTCGGCGTCTTCGATACCTGTCAGACCCACAGGGAACGAACGAAGCTACATGGCTGTTAGTCGGGACCTTGAGTCTGGTCCAGTCGGGCCAACGCACGATGAACTTGTTTTGCGACGGACTTGTCCCCTCTATCCGCAACGGGCTCGAGTGGTGAAGTTGGAAATCAATCTCATTGCTCGAATGCGCCCAATACTCTGCAAAGTCGAAGATGATATCGACTACTCCGGGGGGGAGTTTCTTGCCCTTTGTAAGCATGACTCGGGTGACTATGATATCGACGGGGGTCAAGTCGCCGCCTTTCGAGGCATTCTTATCTTGTTGATTTGTATCACCCATGATGAGGCTTCGTAGACCTTGGATAACGTTTTGGGAGATGCTTTGCATAATGATACAAGATAGGATAAAGCTGAAGACGTAACTCGGCATAAACACCAGACCAGATCTGGTGTTTAGTACAAGAGCCTCGAGGATAAATGCAGGTTGAAGAACGAAAGCAAGATTTAAAAGCAAGTTTATATATTCGATAAAGGTGACGCGTTAGTAGGTCCGATCACGAAGGCAACAGCTTTCACACCCATTCACACACCTCAGCAACCAGCTACGTCAGTGGAGAAGACGACGTGTTGTTATCTTATCGACAGAGCTCTATCTTATCGCACGTGAAATCACGTCATCACCAGCGGCGCCGGACGAATCCCTGCCTGCCCCCCCGCGCACCGGAGCGAACTCGGGATCCATTCTAAAAACGCCGTCCCACGTTTGAACCTCTATTACAAACCCGCGCCCGCGCCCACGCCCATGGAGCTCTCAATCCTTCTCCTTCTCCTTCAACCTCAACTTCCACCATGAAGTCCTCACGGTCTCTTGCTGCGTCGACTCGTCAGCTTAGAACCGCCTTGTCCACCCCCAATGGCTGTTCTTCACTTGTACGACCGGCATCATGTCTCACGCATCGCCTGGTCGGATCTCGCCAGCTTCATTGCTCGACAGTTCGGAGGTCGGGCGCCGCTTCGAACCCGGCCATGTCCTTCCCTTGCCTCGACGCTCTAGAGTCTCGTTCCGCCAAACTCACCGACGACGATACGGAACCCTCGTATACATCAGGCGCAACGCTCAACTACCTCTCCAAGGAGCCTTTCCTGCTCGACTGGGGCGGCATACTGCCCGAGTTCAACATCGCCTATGAGACGTGGGGTGAACTCAACGCCGACAAGTCCAATGCCATTCTCCTTCACACCGGCCTTTCGGCTTCTTCCCACGCCCACTCGACAGAGGCAAACCCAAAGCCCGGCTGGTGGGAAAAGTTCATTGGGCCTGGTGCGCCCCTCGACACGGACAAGTACCACGTTATCTGCACCAACGTCATCGGCGGTTGCAACGGCTCAACAGGACCGAGCAGCATCGACCCAGGCAATGGCGAGCGCTACGCAACTCGGTTCCCTATCCTGACCATGGACGACATGGTCCGCGCCCAGTTCCGTCTGCTCGACCACCTCGGCATCGACAAGCTCTACGCCTCGGTCGGTTCTTCCATGGGTGGCATGCAAGCCCTCGCCGCAGGCACCCTCTTCCCCCCCCGAGTCGGTCGCGTCGTCTCCATCAGCGGCTGCGCTCGCTCCCATCCCTACAGCATCGCCATGCGACACACCCAGCGCCAGGTCCTCATGATGGATCCTAACTGGAATCGCGGTTTCTATTATGGCAAGGTACCTCCCCACGCGGGCATGAAACTGGCACGTGAAATTGCGACTGTTACATATCGCTCCGGACCAGAATGGGAGCAGCGCTTTGGACGTCGTCGCGCTGACTCGAGTAAACCTCCCGCTTTGTGTCCTGATTTCCTCATCGAGACATATCTCGACCACGCGGGCGAGAAGTGGTGTCTCAACTACGACCCCAACAGTCTCCTCTATGTTAGCAAGGCAATGGATCTATTCGATCTCGGCCTCGAGCACCAGCGTGCCACACGCGCCCGTCGTCAAGTCCGCGAGAACCAGCTCGCCTCAGGACAAGCATCCCCTCTCTCCTCCGACGCGTCATGCAGTCTCACCCTTCCCAACAAGCCCTACGAGGAGCAGCCCGGCTCGCACCCTGACCCATCGGACGCAACCGCCGTGCCGGGATCTCGACCGCCCGAGGATCTGATCCACGGTCTGGCGCCGCTGCGCGATACACCCACGCTGGTCATGGGTGTTGCGAGTGACATCCTCTTCCCTGCATGGCAACAGCGTGAAGTAGCCGAGGCGGTTCGTCTGGCGGGCAATAGGAATGTGACGCATGTTGAGTTGAGCGAGGAGATGAGTATGTTTGGTCATGACACTTTTTTGCTGGATCTCAAGTACATTGGCAGCAATCTGCGCATGTTCTTGGGTTGAGTGTATAAATGTATCTTTAAATACTGTAAAATTGGCGCTAGTTAGCTGTTTGTGATTGTTAATGCGGCTTGTATAATCACGGTCTCATTTACTCATGACTTTGTGTCAAAACCAAACTGCATGTGGTATGTAGATCCAGGCTTGAGACTCTGCATCCAAAGGTTAAACATTATCCACTAATCATGTCCCGATGACAACTATATACATGGATAAAGAAAATAACGACGCGGGGACGGGTATGTGATGGGGTACTCTATAAACGAAAGACGCTATGTCCAATAACGAGAGATGAAAAAGATACAGGGAATAAGATGATGATGATAATGATGATGATGATGATGAAAAGGTCGTGAGGACATGCTAGCCTCTTTCAAACCCAACAGCGGCTCGGGCCCTGTAATATCCAAAAATCCATCTTTTAGATGAAACCTGGGTTGTAAGCATCCACCACGGGATTAGGGGTCCTCACCCTCCCTGTCTCAGAACCTGCGTCCAACGCCTGCGGGACGGTAATAGGAGACGGCCGAGGAGGTGCTTTCTTCGCCTCAACGCGAGTCGCACTGCGATCCCTCGGTGGCACAAAGTCTGCCATAACAGGCGAAATCAACGGCCTGGCCTGGTGATGCTCGGGCCGAGGATCGTGTCCCTCGATACCGATGTCAAAGCTCCGTGCGAGATTCTCACTCGAGTTGGAGATGGACTTTTGCAGAGAGGGGAACGTTGGTGAAGGCAGGCTCGGAGGTTTATCCGAGATGGGCGAGGATGCGTATTGTGCGAGGCGCGGACTTAGAGAGTCGTCGGTGGCCTGCGTGGGAGATCGCAGGGCAAAGTTGGAGCGGAAAGGAGAAAGAGCAGCAGGAATGGCGGAGCGGTGCGCTTCGCTGCGATCAAAGTCGGTCCAGCTGGGGGTAAGGGGGTTATATAGAGCGTCTTTGTGCTGAGTATTTGATGTAGACGAGTCTGCGGATTTGGGAGGTGGATATACGGGAGGCCGACGGCGCTGCTTCCTGGGTTCCAAACCAAAGTAGTCGTCGGGGCTGCTAAACTCGGCCTTGGGAGGCTTACGACCCCTGGGGAGACCCTTGGAGACGGGAAAGTCGCCTTCCATTGGGCTTTGTTGAGAAAAGGGACTTGCTGTTCGTGGTGGCTCAGGGACCAGACGCTCAGAAAGCATCGAGTTGTTTTGGTCAAACCCTGGCCCAACAGCACTTTTTGGTCCTGCATCAACAAGAGGCATAGTGGCCGAGCGGTCAATGAGAGGGGCCGGAACGCGAAGAGGGCGGCCAAGTCGTGGATCAGAATCGGTCCTGGGCCGGAAACCGCGTGGTGGAGGGTCAAGAGGCCTGGATATATAGCCTGGGTTGGTGCTCTCCGTCGTGTCGGGTTGCTTGTTTTTGGTCCCAGGGTTTAGTCGCGGTGGTGGTATAGGAGGGAGAGGCGCAGTGGGCGACCTATATGGCGATGGCAGAGGTCGAGTAGGCGGAGAAGAGTCTGGGGGTTGGTATGCTTTGTATTGCTTGGGTGGGTGTTGAGGGGATGGCTGAAGAGTTTGATGAAGCGATCGAGGAGGAGATCGAGGAAACTCGTGGATCGTCGGGGATGGCTGTCGTCCTGGGAACTGAGAGAGTATGGGCGACGGCTGAGGGGATTGCTGTTGAGGAGGTTGCGAGAGAGGCGAAGGTTGAGGGGAACGTGAAGGTGAAACGGGCCTGACGCTCTGCACAGGCTCCGAGAGCTGACCAGGCTGAAGTATTTTGGGCGTCTGTTGCGCCGATTTGGGTTGCTGAGAAGGCTGAGGAGTCTGAATGCGAGGAATGAACTCTGTTGTCGATACCAACGACAAAGGAGACATGGCATCGCTCAGGTTTCGAGCTCGAGTTGAGCCCGAGTCGCTTATACTCAGGCTTGGACTCGATTGCATAGTCCTCAAAGGACTGGCTGTTCTTGTCGTTCCTAGGACCTTGGGCTTCACATCCGTGGGGCTCACTCCACCTTCAGTGGATGTATCTTGACTCTTGCTCCCGACGCTACCTCGCCTCACAGTCTCACCAAAGTCGAATCCCGCAAAGTTTCCTGCAAGTCCTTCGACCATCGGCTTTTGATCCTGGCGCGCCTTGGACTCTTCCAGATCCATGGTAAAACTCTGTTGCCGAGGGGTGTGAAATGTGAAGGTGTCGCGTTTGGCTGCAACATTGCGAATCACTGGGGCTTCCCAAACATCCTCGCTACGGGCAACCGAGACAGCTGGGCTAGGAAGAGACATTGGACCCGTAGGTCCGGGGTTGCGAAGGCCGGTGGCGGTGGGAACATTCTGGCGACTGCTCGAGGGCCGATGGTCGGGTGAGAAAGATCGTTCGGCGTTCACGATAGACGGGGGGGGAGAGGGATATCCGTTGGTAACCATGGGAATCGGACTCTTGTTCCTGATGTCCTTGGTATTGTCGTCGAACTGCTCATAGCTCTTTGGCTCGTCCATTGGTGTTGGTGGTATACTGCTAACGGAATCCTTCCCAAAGTGTATGTTGAAGGGATTCTCGGGCTCTCTCGTCGAGACGGCGGTTCCAGGTCGCGTAGGTGTGCCCGGACTGTTGGCGGCTATGGGACCCGGGGCGACGAGGCTCGTGGAACTACCGTTGGCGAATCGAGTGTTGAGATTCATATCCGAAGAGTGAAACCGTGGGTTTCCCATTCCTGGGGCTCGAGGCACAGTCAGATCCACCATAGACGAGGCACCGCCTCCGCCGTTCATGTAGGGAGGGCGCCATTGCGATGGGGGTTCGAGTTGGGAGTTTGAAGTTCCTGGACGGGGGATGTTTGGGCGAGAAAAGTTGCCCTTTTCAAGTCGATGGCCATCTTTAGGGTCGTCATCTGCCGTGCGATGTAAATGCTGTATCGATCTTGAGGCCAGCTTTTGTTTGTCCCTCGTACATGTGAGTAAATTGTGCGTGGAAAGGGGAATGACCTTGTTGCTTACTGTGACTTCTTCCTATCGCCTCCAAGCTTGAGGCCAAAAAAGGAAACCATCTCGAAGGTATTGAGAATGGAACGAGAACGAAATGACGTCCTGTTTGATGTATCATGAGCGTTCCATCGAAGATAAAGAGATGTCGATGTAAAGTGTAGGGTTCAAATTGGATGTCATGGGTTTCTTTGCATATTTCTAGAAGCAAGCACTTACCGTACGTTCGTTCACCCAAGGGTCCCGCTCAACGGGGGTGGCTTTGGGGCGCACGAGGCGCAAAGGGACCAAGCAAAGTGGACTAATTTCAATCAAGCAATAGCCAATTTTAGACTTGAATGGGAACCTCTTTTTTTTTTTTTGGGAGGACGGGTTAGATAGATGTGGCTTGAAGTCGTGTAAAAAAAAGAAGAGAATAAGAATAAGAATAGAAGAGATTGACGAAAGAGTTCAAGTGATCGACATTGCAACTTTGGGTATGTACCTCTTCTGAAGATGGCAGATTCTGATGATAAAAGGGGGCGCAAGCTCTTGTCAATTGGCTCTTGATGTGATGTGAGTTGGTTGGCTTAACTAACGTTAGTTAGTCCCCTGCAAGCTAAAGAACCTGCAGATGCAAGCTCAGGGGCTAGAGCTTACATGGAAATAGAAATTGGCGCCGTCGGGTCGCGGGGTGATTTTCGTCTTCTTTGATCCAATAATCCAATCGTTGTCGGGGTCTAAAATAGGGGAGAGCCAAGAATAGATGAAGAGATCTGAAAGAGGTGAGACGAGAAGAGGAGACAAAGGCACTGACTGTCACGAGAAGCTTGGAATAACATGAGCTCTTCTGTCTTGAAAGATCGACTGGTGCGACATGAAAAGGAACAGACTAGCTGTGCCTCTCTGATCTGCACTTCTCTCTTCTAGAGGGACTCTCCCAGAACCCAATAGAGGAACGACAAGAGTAAGGAAGCTAAGAGGCAAAGCAAAGAAACTAGAAACTAACCAGAGACAGAAGAAGAAGGGATAAAAAGAACGGGAACGGGAATGGCAAAGACAAGCCAAGGGGAGACAAGCTAGACAAGACATGTCAAAACAAGACATGTCGATCCTTTTTGCTACCTGAGAAAAATGAAACAGCGTCACATACACCCCCAGTCAGGAAATATGGGCCACTAAGAATTCGGTTCCTGAAAATGCCATGTTCTAGTTTTCTCAATGGCTGATATCTATCGTCAAGAGATGCTGCCATCATCTGTAGAAACAGTCCTCTCTCTTCAGCCTCCATAGCCACCACAAATCAACAAAATTATAAGACAATTGGATATAAAAAGAACAAGCTATAGCCACCTGAACGTATCCGTTGCTCGGTTACTACCCACCTAACAAGACTCCATTCACCGTCACCGTAGACATCTCAGGGGGGGTCCAAACAGGAGACACGCATTTGCCGTCTTCCGCTGCCCACAGTAAGGGGGAGCCACCCAATGACGATCGTCACGCAAAAACAGCATGGACTGATATTTCGCTTGCACAGAGATGGACATTAACGTTCCGAGCTTTGATGCCCGGCTGAAACGAAACAGGCAATGTCAACGGGTTTAAACATCCTTGGCCATTCATGCGACGCGTCGGTGGTTGCTGATTGACACATATAGTCCGCCCGTGCCATGTCCGGAATAATAGCTATCCGTATCATCTCAATAGTTGTCTGTATGTGTAGTGTGTAGTAGTGTCTAGCGAAGAGTAGGCTGGTGCGGCCAAGACTATGCGTCACGTCACCTATAGATAGAGTTCGTCTCGTGGGCAAGATCCGATCCTGTCCAAGCTCGCATAGATCGATAGCTCGAATAAAGCGAAATGAGACTACCAAAGGCTTACAAACTTGGAGTAAGATTAAAAAGATTAAAAAGAGCGACTTGATCTCAGAGGACTTTACTAGGTGTAAAGTACTTGTCTGTAGCTTCTAAATACAAACAAAAACAAGCTCCTAGGAACCCAATGGAGTATATTCTAGATAGTTAGGTAGTGAGACGTTGGTACATTTACAACACCACATCAACATTCCTTCAACACACATGACGAACCAAGCACAACTTCCTGACCAAAAATATCGTCATTCATAGTCCTATACGCCTGCAAACACAATGATAACCGCCCCAGTAACGCCCTGTATGTAAACCTCTATAGCTGCTCCAACAACCTCCTCCTCCTCCGATCGATCAACTCCTCCTGCACCTCCTCCAGCGTCGGCAGCTCCCACGTAATCCCATCACCACTATCACCCGGCAAAGCCTCCCACTCATCCGGCACATCCTTAGGTCCCGTCTTGAGCATGTGCTCCATCGCCTGTCTCTCCTTTTCCGCCTCGTACGCCAGCAGGTCGTCGCTCTCCTCGTCCGGCGCATATCCGTAATACGCCGCGTCCACGTTCCTTCTCATATCATGCCTCCCCTCGAGCGGTTTCTCATCTTGCCCTGAACTCCTGGCTGCTTCGAATAGCTCCTTGACACCTGGTAGTTCGCGCGCACGTCCAAAGTACTTGTATCCTTTTCCACCGCCGGGTATCTCGCGACCCTGCTCGTCATAGATTTTCCCACCGCCGCGCATGTAATTTGGTCCGCCTAAATTGCGTATCTGGACTTCCCACATATGCTTTTCGCGCATGAGTTTGTTGATCTCGTCGTTGAGGTCGCGGATCTGGTAGTCGCTGAGGATGGGGTCCTGGATGCGTGTCATCTTTCGCGATATCTCCTTGAGGACTTGACCGCGCCATTTCTCGCAGGCGGGGATGGCTTCAACTTCGGTGATGAGCTTCGGACGGCGCGTGCGGCCGGCGTCGATAATTCCGAGGTCTGCTGCTTGGGCTTCGCGGAAGCGAAACAGCATAGACTGTGCCTTTTCTGAATTGCGGGCCTGTAGTCGTTAGCTTGAGTATTAGATGAGGTTTTTTCTTTTCTTTTGGGGTTGTGTACATACCATTTTGACGGTTCTGCTGTGCGCGTGGAATGGCGTGAAAAGGCAGCACAGCAAACCAAAAAGATGAAGTTAATGTTGTCGCTGAGCTCATGCAAGTTTTCCCAGCCTCGTGGCATGAAAGCCCCCACTTGAGCCACAGACAGCGCTCAAGCCACAACTTGAGCTTGGCAGGTCAGCCTTATCTCAAACGCGTGCCGCTGCCGCAGCGCGTCTTCAAACTTGAACCGCCATAGAATTTCTGGCAGCTGCCAACACAACACTGCCAGCAACTGTCAACGCCCGATAATGGTGGCCATAATATATGAGAAATGCGCAATCACTCTTCACTCTGGCGAACCATAAATCTCTAGAGGCCTTCTCCCCCGCCTTCTGCTCGCTCGAGTTCTTCCTCTTCATCATTTTTGGCCTCCAACATTGCTATACCACGATTGCTACGACGCTTACCACAGCCTTTTGCTTCGCTCTCTTTCTTCCTCTTCCATCGCTATCCGCTCGAACCTCGTATCTTTTACACGCCCACCGACGTCGCTCGCCCTTAGCATCTCTTCCTTCGCTTCACATCGCTTCAATCCCCGACCCCCTCAACACCATCATAGCCTCTCACATCACATCACCATACCCTCACCATAGCCTCTTTTGCAAGCGCAACTTATCTCTTCCCCCAAACAGTTAGTGACTGTCTCTGGTAACGCTTCCCCTCCCCCTTCCACCTTGTCTTCGTGCCATGTCCCATGGGCTTCACTGTCCGCCCTCCTCGCTTTATAGACTGGGTATTCTTGGAACATAGACTGGGCTTTTTTGGTCATAGACTATAGACGGTGGCGTTTCTACTTCGGTTTGCTTTCCGGTGTTCTCCACCACGGCGTACGGAGTTTGGCGTCTGGCGTTTTTCTTTTGTCTGCTTTTTCTCTTCTCTTTTCCTGTACTCGGTTGGCTCCTCGTCCTCATCTGCTATGATGACAATGTTCACACGAGCTATGGTGATTCCTTCGCATCTGGTGCGGTATCTCTCGTAGAAACCCACCTGTGTCGGAACATGTTCCACTCAAGAACAGAGATCTGAGCAGATCCAAAGCATTCCCCTTGTCTTTTCCATTTTTCTTCTTCTTTACTTCTCGCAGTGTCTATTGTAGCCGCAATGACCGACATTCTACCTTCGCAAGAAGCTGTTCTCTCCCCCAATGTAAACTCCCTCGCTGTAGTTGGCAGGGGACCAGAGGCGCTCGTGATTTTGCACGATATAGTTTTCAATCGGAGCAGGCTTGGCCTGTAGAAGGGAAAGGGCATGGAGGATTGGGGTGGGATCTTTGGGGATACGATTGTTTGCCCGGTGATGATGAAATGACCAAAAAGCCAAATTTGCAGGCAGCAGCGGCGGGCTTCTCATCAAGGATGGTTGCGAGGGCATTTACTTGTCCACCGACGCGAGTTGTCAGTGAGAACCTGAGAGAGCTAATCTGAGGGCATCATAACATATACGTATCTCACGGAGAAGAGGTGGTTCTGTAGACAGACACAAAGATAAATGCACATTCTATATTTCACTTTTGATCCTACTCTACAAACACAACTTACCCACGCTTGTCGTGGCGCTGTGTAAAAAAGAAATGTTTGTACATTACTGCTCCGCTTCTTCTATTCCTCTATTGTGTCTTCTTGGCTCCAGCTGGCGTCTTGACAGGCTGGCTGTACAGCCAAAGAACGCTAAACGCCAGGAACCCGACAATGGTAGCAAAGATACCCGACATTCCAGGCCAGGCACCGCCATGCGTCCAGCTGCGAGGGTACTCGTCGTGGGCGAGGTGTCGCACGCTGACCTTGTTCTTCTCCTCGACGTTGGTGAGGAAGGGACGCTTGTAGTTGATGTTGAAGTTGAAGATGCCGTGCTGGTCGGGCAGGACAAAGTCGGTGCCGAAGACGGTCTCGTGCTCGTTCTCGTGGATGGGGGTCAGGTCGAGGCGGTGGAAAGGGGAGAGCATGGAGAACTCAAGCTGGAGGGAGTCGCCGGCGGGGAGGTGGAAGGGTTGCCAGTTGCTCCAGGCATACTCGGAGACAGAGATGCTATAGGTCTGTACCGTGTCAGCAGCTAGACTGGTGTGAAAAGACATTCTTTCACTTACAACATCGTTCTTGATGCGGTAGAGGCCAGGGTTGGTCTCGTTGTCGCCCTTGAGGTGATGCTCAATCTTGTTGACTCGCAGAACACCAAGCTCCTTAAAGGTCCAGCCAGACACGGTGCTAACGAACTCGCGGTTGCTAGGGAACAAAGCCTTGCCGCCCTGTCGGGTAACCTTGGTCTCAAAAGTCTTGTCTTGGAGCATCTCGGCAGCGCCAACAATAGTGAAACGCGCAGAGTTGCGAGCCTGGAAGACGGACACGAGCGCAAGCTGCTTGCCCGCGGCGAAGAGATCATCAGCATCAACAGAGTCAGCCTGCTCCTTGGGGTTATAGCTGTAGGCCGTGGGAGGAGCTCGAAGGATAGGTGTGAGCAGAGGACCAGAGCCCAGAGTGTGGCCAACGGCGTGAGGAACGGAGAGGAATGCGCCAGGGATCTCAAAGTAGTCCTTGAGGCCAGGTCGAACGTTGCGAGGGGCGTCAAGGACGAGAACGTCGTGAGTCTCGGGGGCAGATTCAGCATCGAAGGTGAAGTGGTCGACGACCTTGCCGGTGCGCTCAGCGGGGATGGCGATGTCGAGCTCGGAGAGGACGGAGACGAGAGAGGTAGGAACGGTGTGGGTGGATGACATTGTCAGGAGGATGTTGCCACCAGCGTTGATGAAGTCGAGAATGACATTGGGAGTCAGATTGGGTCCGAGACCTGCGCAAGATCAGTATACTTCTGATGTGGAAAGACGCAAGGCATCACCAACCCTTGATCTTGGTGGGGAGGAAGACGAGGTGATCGTAGGCCTTCTCGCCATGACGGAACAAGTTCAGAGCTTCGCTCTTTGGGGATTCATACGAGATGTCATATCCTCGATCTGCAACTTGTTAGCCACATCCAATTGTTGTCCAGAGGTACAATTACCAGCCAAGTCGCGGAAAAAGGTGGTATAGGCCTCCTTGTCCTGTGCGCTATCCAGCACCACCAGCAAGCGATTGCCAGCCGTGCTCGCGGCCGAAACCAGCGCCGCAAATAGAAAGAGCACGAGACTTGTAAGCGACCGCATTCTTGCTGAAAGGACGTGTCGTGAGAATGTGGTTTTTGGTGTTGGTGCAAGTGACGAAGACCTACGGGACGGAGGTGGACAGCTTGCGCTTTAGCTCCCCAGCTTAGGTAGGCTTGCGTTTTGGGATACGTAGCCTTCAGTGGGGGGACTGGGGGTGGTGAAACACCTTGCGCTAGACCTTTTGTGGTAGTATATGCTTCTCATAGGTTTAGCTTTCCCATGTTTTCTCCATGATAATCCGACTCTCGCGGCTTGGTTTTTCCGCTCCTGCGATTGGACCGTTCGATCTCCATACTCCAAAGCCCAGCCAGCATCACCACCTCGACGACAACAACCTCACGATTCTCGTCAATTGAGTACATAGTGAGAGCCGATCTCTCCCTCTGCTCGTACTACCAGCTACTAATTCACCTCATAGTCACAATGTCTGCCGCGCCCCTCTTCTGGCAAACCCCCCTCAAGTACTGCCGCTGGGCAGCTCGCGAGCGTCCCGCCCTCTTTTGGTCCGTCATCATCGGCGCCGCTGGCCCCGTTGCCATGCCCATTGTTCCTCCGATCCGACACTACTTTGGTGATATTGATGCGCCCCCGGTTCCCGTCACATACCCCGGTCTGTCACCACATGCCTTGGACGGCCGGAACAGCTATGCTAATCCCGACACAGTCCCCTCAGGTCCCAGGAAACAGCTCACAGGCTACGACGACTAAGATCTCGAATTTATGAGGAAGAGAATATCACAGCTCGGGGTGGGGATAACAAAATATTGTACAAACTACGGCGTTTCCAAGACAGTGTGGAGGCGGAGGATATCATAGAGGAATCAAGGGACAAGTCAAGGTCCAAAATCCAGCAGCAATTGACGCTTCAATTCCATTTTCCACAATCAACCCCACCAATCGATTGTTCTACATCCTTTCGACACTTATGTATATATGGATGTGCGCCCACTTGCGCGAGTCAATGGTTTCTAGCATGCGGGTAAGGGTAGACAGGAAACGCCGTTGGCGCTGTCTAAGAAACAAAAAAACAGCATATCCTCCCACTTTTTGGTTATAGTATAACGAGACTGTTGCAGCGAGTACTCCGCACTGATGTCCGGTTTGGAAGGGCAAGACTCTATCTCTCTCTGCTAAGCAGATTCCACTCGTACTGGACGTTGGTCAGTCTTGAAGCGACCTGGGGAAATCGAAATACTTACAACTCGGCCGTCATCATCACCCGTATAGAGGCATGTTGGCATCGGGCTGATACATGTTATGCCCGCCTCGGTGTTCCCGCCCTTGTCGTTCTTGTAATCGACGTGGTCAAGCTTTCTGAGAAGCTCCAGCGTCCATCGGCTGCCAACGATACTGCGTCGCCAGATGTTGACTCGTCCGCGTTTGTGCCCCGTAAAAACCAGATAGTTGTCGAGCCACTCATTTCCAGCACCCTCGTAAAAGGCGCACGAGTGAATGTAGTCATCCTGGTCGAAGCAGACATTTTGTTCCAGAAGCAGTGTGCCGTTCAGGGTGTATAGTATCACGTTGGGTCCGGAGCAGAGGAGAATCTCGCCCGAAATTTCGTTGATGCGGGCGGATTCGACAGGTCGCACCAGAGACAGCTTGCGGATAAAGGAAAGCTGGTTGAGATCCCACAAGAATGTCTGTCCGTCTGCAGACACAGTCAAGAGTGTACTGAAAGCTTTGCTGACCGCAATCGTTGTGACGGGTGACTTGTGGCCAAATAGGCTGGCCCTTGGTAGTAACTCAACTGGCTTGCCTGGCGTGGTCTGGAGCGCATACACCGACACCACGCAGTCCTCGCCAGCGGTAATCAAGGTTTTGGAATCAGCAAAACAGGCACATGAAATTTGCCCAATGTGGAGATTCTCAAACAAACCGGCAGGCTTCAGTAGGTTAGCAAAATGGACATGATCAATGGTATGAATCGCACTTTACCTTGCGGTTGTCACTAAAGAAGAAGCGGATACTGTTGTCGGCGTATCCCCATTCGAGGAACTTGTCGTATGGGGGGAAATTAAGACGGAATGGGGAGGCACATAGTAAGCGGTCCAGCTTGGAGGCGTAAATAAGGGATGCTACACGCTCATGGCTTTCTGTTGGAAGTCAGTCAAGGAATATTTGAAGGTCAAGTACAGAGGATTTCTTACCGAGGAGCGGGTTTGGAAGACAAGCCAACGAAAACACACTCGTGTCCAGGCGCCGAATAGGGCTTCGCACATGCTCTCGAGCAGGATGAGACTTCATAAACACCTGATGCGGAGTCTGTCCGAAGTTATGGATCACACCAGCGAGGATAGCTCTCTCCTTTGCATCCGTGATGCTGTCCAAGTCCGTCGCGCCACGATAAGAGAGGTGGTGGAACACATTGAGGTTCTCTACAGCCGCTTCACCTCGCTGCTTATAACCAAAAACAAGATCGATCCACTGGTGTAGATTCTCGCTTACGTATGGGCTTTCCAGGGCCTCGCGGTGCTTGGAAATGAAGATTCTTGCATCACCCTTGGCCCATGGAGGAAGCTCCACATGGTCGACCTTGACGCCGTTGCTTTCACGATTACCAAAATTGTAGCCGTTGATATTGGTCAGGAACTCGGGCAGGCAGTAGAACTCTGGGATGAGCTCCCTGACATCAGCCTTGTTTTTGCAAGAGGCTGACCTCCACGCTTCTGGGATGGACTGAAACAGTCGGTCGGCGTGATCGAAGCTCCCTCCTTGTAGCAAGATGTAAGACTGAACAAAAGGCGGCAAACGAATCAGGTACGATGAGACGATCATGGCAGAAGAGTAGTGGGTGCCATAGTGAAAGGGGATCTCTCCAATCTCTTCCAGGGCATTGTAGCTCTCGACAAACCCTTCAACTCTTTGTGGTGTCTGGGCGCCCATTGGCTTCGACAGATCTCGAAAAGTGTTGGGATCGTCCAGATCCAAGTCTTCACTTGTATAGTCGGCCAGAACCCACGGGAAGACTGGGTACTGGGTCAAGTCGTTGAAGGTCCTCCCCGCCATGGTGTTGACCATCATGAGATAGTGAAAGTTGGAGATCTCGCCCTTTTGCCATTTCTTAAGGATAGGGTTCCAGGGCGTCGAATTGAAAAATGTGCCAAACCTGGATCCAAGTCCTTGAGGAGATTCATCAAAAACCCTCAACGCCTCCAAGCGCCAGGCATCCTCGGGGTTGGGTAGAGTGTTGGCGCCGCTTGTATGAGGAGCTTTGCTGAGCATTCTCACGAATAGGTTATCTCGAACTGTTGGGTTGATCGTAGTCAAGAGATAACTGCGGCCGTCCGTAAAGAACACCTCAATTGCAACGTCTCGGAATAGGAACCGACGCTTTGAGATACTGATGACATCGTGCCATCGCCAGTGTCTCGACTCTTGCTCCTTATTGTTCTGCCGCTTTTCTGATGTTTTGGCGTCGGTGACGATCTGGGAGAAAGGGTCGCGCTCTTCAGGGGGGGCTTGCCAAACATTGACAATATCGCCATTGGCACATTGGAACACATTGTCCATTATGTAAAGGGCATCCTTGCCTATGATGAGAATGCCCTCACACGCTTCCAGTCCAATAATGCGAGAGATGTTGTATGCAGATTGGACCTGATCTCCTCGCTCTAGTCGTCGCATCACCTTGCGGTTCTTGTCTTCAAAGCCTTCATCTCCCTCATTCGCGTCATTAGGGTCATCCACAAGCTCAAAGTCATCTTCAGGCGCAACGCCAGTGTTGGGTTGTTCTGCTGGCTCTGCTGGCTCTGTAGGTTCTGGTTCTTCTGCAAGTTGGGGCGGTTCAGCCCTGCTGTCCGGTGCCGCCGATGAAGCGGGCCGGGTGGGCGTCACAGCAGATGTAGTTATCGAAGGTGCTGGGCTAGCTGATGTGTTGATGCGGAGAGTTTGCAGCACCTCACTTGTCTTTCTCTTTGGCTGATATTCATCCTGGCTTACCACATAGTCTGGGAGAACTCTGAGTCGCATCCGATTCCGTCCTTCTGTTCGGTCAAGTTTCCATTTGGGAGATGTTGCTTCGCTAAATACCGCGCCAGGCCGCATGAGATCCCGCTCCATCTTCTTGTACGCCGCGCTCAGAAACACGAGATCATCTTGCTGGTCTTGCATCATTCGCTGGTACTTGAAGTACTCGGAACTGTAGATGCTCTTCATCCAAGCGCTATTACCAATGTCATGGCTGAGAAGGGTCTTTTCAGTGTTGATGCTCTCAGCGTGCCATGATCTAAGCTTCTCTTTACGCTTGGCCAAGCGAACTTTGGCTGTCTCAGCGGTTCGAACATTCTCCGCACTAACAAAATCTTCCCATGTCTTGGACATTCCGCCGAAGAACAGTACGTCCAAAGAAGGGCGGTGTTTATCAACCCAGTCGACAAAAGTGTCGTCATCAACACCTGTCAGCTTCTGGAAGTCATTTGACAGCTGCTTCTGGTCTGGCGACATGCATGAGCGTATCAGGGCAGCAGATTCCTCTGGCTTCTGAACCAGGATGATGCGTAAGAAATTGGCTGCCGCAACTCGAAGAGGCATCGTGTCGGCGATGAGCTTCGTGTAGAGCTGGTACCAGAACAGTTTGAGGAATTCATCATCACCAGTGAAACATCCAAGGATTGACATCTGCCAATACGCCATCTTGTCCATGAATTTCTTGGCTTCAACCAACGTAGTTTCTGGGTTGTCGAGGTCCGATAGCCTCAAGAGAATAATTCTCAAGAGACAGCTTCGAACCGTAGCTACAGCCTGGCTGCAAAGGCGGACGCTCTTGAGAGAAGAAATGTCAGGCCGTTGCAAAAACTCCAGCAGCCCGCCAACAAAATCGATCATGGACTCGGCCCCATTCATGAACCATCCTTCGAAAATTGCTTCTGACATATGCAGGCAGAATTTCGAGAGGTTGGTCAGCACTCGAGGCTCACAGATTGCTTTTTGGTTCAATTGGATATTGTTTGTCAGTTGAGCAATCACCTGCTTCAGGATATAAGACTCAAAGTAAGCTTGGTGCTCACGGAAACCGGGAGGCACCTTAGTAAACAAGCCAAAGCCTGGGAAATCTTTTCGTGAAAGAAGCTGATCCATAAAGACATTCACAACCAGTTCTAGAAGTCCATCCAGGATATCACTACTGGGCTTCTTGCTCGGGGGTGATCTTGACGGTGGCACAGCAGGACTCAGGCGAGCTGGACTGGGGCCCACGGGCGATTTCTGCTGGGTGAGAAGAATGAATGAAGATGCCCTTCTCAGCGGCGTGCCTTTGGGTGGTGTTGACTGAGGTGACGGGACGGGGTCCACGCTTGTCGTCCTCACGATAGGTGTGGCGTGAGAACCACTACCACCAATTGGACGAATAATGACATCCGTGCCTTCAAACGTCAGGGCCGTATCGCCAGAGTTCAATTCGGTTTCCGCTGTGACTGCATCGGCGCTGACAATTACTGGGTAGAGCGCCAAGAGCAACAGTCTCACCCATTCCGAGTTCAAAGCAAAGTCTCTGAATTCTGTCGAACGTAGGTGGAGATCAAGAAGAAAGCGAATCACAGTATGTAAAACGCCAGCATAACTCGCGACTCTATCGCTGTCTCGTGAGAAGTTCAATCGAGTTTCAAGAGCAGCAGCAAGATTCATGGAACTTGCTCGCGGTCGCGGTTCCTTGGAAGACACAGGCCTTTTAAAGGTTTGCGCAGGGTCGATATGCGTTGCTGGCGAATCTGGGTCATCCTGATGTCGCATCACATCCTTCAGGCCATGCTGTAGCATGGCTGCAATTACCGACAGAGATTCCGGGTGAACAACTTTGCGCTTGCCAAACGTCTCCAAGAGGCTGAAGAAGTCAAAGTCTCTATCAAAATCGATCTCAGAAACGTCGTAGCCGAACAAAATGCCGAAGCAGATGGGCCACAGAGTTGGCATATCCCAAAACCGCTTCAGTCGATTCGACATGATAACAAAGCCTCCTGATTTTCCAGCAAATTTCGAGGTATAATTAGAGCCATGCGTGACAAGGAGGCGTGCCAAAATCTTGCATCCATGAACAACAACTTCTGGGTCATTCTCAGCCAATAGGTACAAAAGCCACTTGTTGGTAACAGTTCGAGCAAATTTCTTAATGTGAGTCGTATTGCCCTTCTCGCACAAGATGCGGGAGTACATGCTCAGAACCCGAACGCCAAGCTGCTTCTTCGTCAAAAATTTCAGGCCTGACGCGGTCGCGGCCCCAGTAGGGTCAGTTGGTGTTGCCCTTCGCCGTGGAATTGGAGTGCTCGACCTCGACACAATTGAGAGAGCTCGCGGGGTTCTTGGTAGCGACGAAGGCGGGGAGTGGAAGGCGTATGTGATGAAAAGCGACAAAGACCTCATGACCTCTTGGCTGAAGTTAGAAGCTACGAGAACTTCGAAGGCGCCCATGAAGTGGGATATGGTATCTTCTGTAACGGCCTCGCCTTTCATAGCATCGAGCAGCCTCTTGACGATCCCTGAAACCAGTTAGAACGACTCATAAAGGATGCATCTCTGAGGCTTACTCATTCTGATCAACCTTCGACTGTTGAACTCATGATACTTGCTCTTAACAGCAAATGTAACAAACTGTTTGTAGTAAAGTTCTTGAATTCGAGGAGCTGACTTTCGCCAGATGTCTAGATCAATGAGCAAGATGCGGTAAGCAAGAGGGTTGATAATAAACGACTCCATAGGTTCAGTATGGTTGTATCCAACAAAACCGAGGATTAGGCTGAGGAGTTGAAAAGCCAGTCGATCTCGATCCTCGTTCAGAACCTGGAGTCGGGTAACTGTAGAATCGCCGCTACTACGATCATACCCTAGCTTCACACGCAGAAGCATGGCCAAAATTCCGTATCCATTATCCTTTTCAATAGCTTCACTGTTTCTCCAACTTTGACGAATACAGTGAAACAGCATTTCAGCAGCTCGTACAGTCTCGTCGATCGATGATGCCCTCTCGAAGAGCTTCAAGGCCAATGGGGTAAAACCAGCGAGACGCCACAAATTCTCATCCAAATAAGATGGAATAGCGATGATTGGGTTTCCTCTAAATTGCAAAAGGCCTTGGACTCTAAATAAGGAGTCTGGGAGACTTGGAACAGCACAATTAATAGCCAATGGCGCGCCGTCTTGATTTGATGCACGGAAAAGGTTGCGAGCGCAATTCCGTGGAAGTGACCGCAACAACCCCGTGTCATAAAACTGCACATTTTCCGGGAACGTGGCCGTAGGTAGAATACTGAGCAGAATCTTGGACTCAGGGAGCAGTGATCCAGCTTTTTCACGGACAGCTCTGATGATGTCTGAAGTCTCGCCCTTTCCAGGATGTGCAATTTCGTTCCGAAGTCCCAGAGTAGCCGATGCCTCATAGGTCTGAAAGCCTCCCAGACTGTCCTGGAAATTGCCCTGATATCGTGGGCCGAGGCCATGGTGAACTGCCAAAAAGTCATCACTCAAAGCGTCTTCGAACAAATGTGCAGAGGCAAGTGACCATCTCGAGAATACAAGCCCAGGTCCTATCTGATTGGAGAGCTCTTTTGGTGTACCAATAAAAGCCTGAACGGGATTGGTCTTGTTCTGGTTCGAGTTGAACGAGGCGAAGCTCTCATGCGCACCAGTCGACAGGGGTGGCAAATGCGGATAGTTGCAGCGAATCTGCTCTGAGAACTCGCCGTTGACATACAGTGACGCCTTGCTAGTCACCATTGTCTTTGGCCGGCGATGCACAATGGCGATGTGGTACCATCTCTTTTCCTTGAACGACACGGACTTGAAGCGCACACTTGGCTTGCTGGAAGTAACAGATGTTTGAAGAATAAAGTTGTGGGTGTCTCTCTCGAGATACATGAGAAGGAAGCATGCTTGGGTAGAATCAAAGACACCAAATATTGTTGTATGTGCAGTCGGATCGAAGTTGTCTACTCGGATCCAAGCTGTAAACGTATAACCTGCACTGGACTGCGGCGGGAACGAACGTCCAAGACTAGCCAACTCGAGTGATGAGTGGCCGTGTAACGACAAATCGAACTGGAAGAACGGAGGGCCTGAATGCTTGGATGTCATCTGTAAGCAAAACTCGGATGCCTCAGAGCCAGGTGCCGATAGTAAGAATTGTGTGTCGGCTGGCTCATTCACGCCCAAGAACATGAGCATTTTGCATATAGCTAACACCTTCTCTCGCTCAGGAGGGCTAAGAGCAGAATCAGCATTAAAGGCAACTCGAATAAACTGTGAAAGGGCGCCGGTTGAGTGTACGGCGGCTCGGTTGTATATAGATACGGCAATAACACAATGGATTGTTTCTAAGACAAGCAGAGAGGCCGGGTTTGCGAGGCCATCTTTCATGCGAGGAATAGCGGTCCAGAAACTGACAACTGCTCTCAAGATTTCAGGATGCCGTATCACGGTCTTGGCATTCACGACCTCCCGCACGCCAGGTGAAATGTTCTCTGCAGACTTGGCCAATACCAGATCCCACTGCTCTTCGGCGCTGTCGTCGTCTTCGTCTTTTGGGGAGTTCTCGTCATCAGCTCGTAGTGATTTTGCGATGGTTTGGCAGAGGAGATCGAGGGCATCGTCGTCGAGAGAAAAGGCAAGCAGCTTGCCAAAGACATGACAGCTTATCCAGGCATCAGGTTCTGCCCCGCCGAGTCCTATACTTGCGATGACCTGCTCCAAGGCCTCCCAACCGCCTCCCTCTACTCTATATCGAAAGAACCGTCGGTTGCCTGAATGACCGCGCAGTGCCGCCGAGAAGAGGTTGAGACAGTCTCCTAGCAGCTTGAACAGAGCAAGCATGTCCGCATCGCTTCGCTTGTCGGGGTTGTAATAGCCTGAAAAGGCTCGGAGCAGGTTAAGGATGGTTTGGAAGCCGTCGGCATGTCGAAAATCATCTTGATGAACGGCGGAGCCTGTCGCGGCAATGTGCTGGGTAATGTGTCGAAGTTTTCGTAGTAATGGCGGTACTTGAGGGAACCCATCTTGCTGGTGGAGGGTCGTATCAATGGTAAGTGCGTCGAGCAAGCCCTTGAGGATTTCAAAGGACTTTGAGTTTGGTGGTGGGTTCGAGGCCGAAGTGGACGACCGGTATCTTCTTGGTATTGAGGTCATTGTAATGATTGTGAATCACAGGTTCATGCCAGTAGCCGCCTCCACCTGAGCCCTTCAAGGGTCCAGGCCGTTATCAGTCGTCGTCGGCATCGAAGGGTAAGATTTGGCACTTGTTGGAGCTGCCGGCGCGGGGCGCATGAAGCTCTCGGGCGGAAGAATAAGGACGGCGGAGGGCACACAACACAGCCACGAACGAACTGGCGAAAGGGGGAGCTATGGGATATTGAGATGATGTATTGAACCGGTCCACAAGCACTGGAGCTGATAATTAGCGAAGGTGTCTCGAAACAAATCGGTTAGGTCACTGGAGCCTCACTGGAGCCTGTCTGCCCTACCTGTGCTCAGTACTGAGTGTACCTCATGGGTCAGCATTTGGAGGTGTGGCTTGACTGTGGCGAAGGTGGCCGGCCCCTCACACTTATCTGAGGAGCTGACGAAGCTCGAGTAACCGAGTTGAACCCTCCACACACGGGTAAAGAAGCTGAAAGGGACTAAAGAAGTCATCAGCATGTCCGAATCGTGACCATTTCGAGATCAAAAGCAATTATGCTGAAAAGACAGCATGTCTTGGTGAAAACGCTTTGTTTCAATGACGTCGGTCTCCAGGCTCTCGTGTAGGGTAAATTAGGCATTCTAGAACACCACGTTCGCGTGGCAAAGAGGTACTCGTTCAGTTGGGGAAAGCATGCGTTGAAAATAGAAATTCTTGGTGTATAATGACTTCTATAATAACTGATTATGACACACAATGTACAGTTTCGAAAGGGCCCCATAGCTATTCTACTGCGTTTTTCTTCATGGTGATGAAGAATCAACACGTGAGAACTACGAGATGCATAGCGTAGGTAAGGTACACGAAAATTGTCATGATTTTTTCTAAACAGCTGTCTTCTTGCAGCCGGAACTTTTAACGTTTGACTCTGCGACTTCGGACTCAGGCCGGGTCTCGCAACTCAGTTCAAACAGTCTCCAAACAGACAGGCTGGTAACAACAACCTGGAGTGTTTTAGTATCAATAACGTAAGAGCTTTGACCCATATTCTACTCTATAATGCTTTACTCTGTCCTCGACTGGCTTGCTGAATTATCCACTTGACACCAATTACGTTCGATGCTTAAACTGCAACCTTGTTACTGATCTATCATGACATCGGTTACAGTACTCTGCACCTAGCTAGGTAGGTAGTAGGTAGCTTTGACGTTTTATGTAGCGAGGCGACACGGGATGGCGGAAGAAGCCCCCGAGCTCCGGTTCTCGTAATCTGAAATAGCCTGGAAGTCCTCGGTAGAAATAAGTACGTGTACCAAGTTAGATATCTCTAGCTTATCTGTAATGATACAATACAAATTGATAGACAGCGACGAGTGCCTGGAATGACCTACAAGAGCTGGTTTATGGCGTTATCTGTTGAGATAAGATAGCGGTGGCCTCTGAGTTGTAGAGTGGAGAGCTCTACAAAGCTAGGTACTCTGGAGTGCAGACGCGCTACTGTGCCGAGCTTCGAGCTTGCGTGCATCAGGGGCATAATGAGTAAAGCAAAGGTAGTGCACTGGCCAACGCGTTCCACATAATCATGATGCTTTTGAGTGCTTGTACTCCATATAGTTGTTGTCGTCGCTGTTGCTATTGTTGTTGTTGTTGTCACAGTTGAATTGCCTGGCTTACCTGAATCATGACGTCTTTCTTGCCGTGTATTTGTCTTTCGAGGAACCGTAATCTCGAGCCAAAAGGGACCTTTAACCCCGAGAACGGACTGGGGTATAATGGTGAGGCGCTGTTGGCTTGGAGCGAGCAGCGTTTGAGACATGGGCGTGCAACTCAGGGCACGTGCCAGGGACGTCGTCTGACTCGATGGATCAGGCGGAATGGCCAGTGGGGGCCAATCGGAGCTAAGGCTCCCCCCGCATTTTGACTTTTGGCACTGGGTAAAGAACATAAAGTTTTAGCTGCCATCACCGCAAAATGGAAGGTACCTTACCTTGTTGAAGCTCGCCCTGGCTGGGTGGGGCTAGCGTTTGAGGCAAGCGGGATACTTTGGTCGGCTGGTGAGAGCACAGTGTCGTTGAGCTTGCGAAGCCATGATGTACTGTCATGGATGCACGGCTGAGAGAGACTGTAATGGATCAGCCTTGGGTTGGTGACAGCCTAGTGTTATGCTGCTGAATCTTGGTCTTGGGAGCCTAGGAGAAAGAATAGAAACAGGCTGATGCTCGTAGATAATATTCTCGAAGCTCATGTTCCGTCATCTGCTTCCATATCGTACGCATAGCGATGCCGTGGTACCATGCTTTCTCCGTACTGAGCATCCCATGAGTGCATCCATGACTCGGACCAGGGCTGCAGACCAGGAAGACGCCAGGCTATCTATCCGCCATTGTGAAGATCAAACACTCACTCGCCGCCGTTTGGTCCCATCGTGTGGGTATGCGGTGAAGCAAACACTCAGTGAATCATAGCATAGCCTTTGCATCCGATGAATACACTCACATCCAGTACTTCACCTCCATCATGACCATGCCCGGGTCAAGACGGCTGAATCCGCAGCTCGGCTCGGCTTTCTCAGTAGCCGTGCCAGCCGCAGAGCTTCGCACGGACTGTCATGAGCTCGCAAGTACCTGGCTCAAACAGGTGCCGTTATCGCATTGCCTCGGCGACGGGCATTGGCTAGCTCAGATAGCGCTAAACCATATACGGTGCTCAGCCACTGTGTTTATCGCCCATCCTAGCGATGGATGCGTCACACCCTCTTGCCCACCCCAGGCCCGCTGAGGCAACACTGGAGCTGTCGCACGCTGCTCGCGATTGCTTATCTACCCCAGCTGCTGCCGCCATCACTTCTTCCTTCTTCATCATCATCCTCCCTACCCCATCATCTCTCTCCATCTTTCTCAGTATCGAACTCGTCTGATTTCATCAACTCAGACGGTCGAGGGCATCACTTTGTCCATTTGTTTTCTTCCTTTGCGTCGCAGGTAGACCAACTTCGAGCTTTGCTGCTTCGTCTTTTGCGCGTTTCGTCATCATGAAGGGCGCTCTCACTCTCTCCATGGCGGCCGCTGCCAGCGCCGCCTCTTTCAGCGTTGGCACCATCCACGAGAAGGCCGCTCCCATCCTCAGCTCCGTCGATGCCGAGGCCATCCCAGACTCGTACATCATCAAGTTCAAGGACCACGTCGATGAGGCTGCTGCTAGCGAGCACCGTCTCTGGGTCCAGGACACCCACAAGCAGGGCGAGACTGAGCGCATCGAGTTGCGCAAGCGCTCACTTCCCTTCACAGACAAGACCTTCTCTGGCTTGAAGCACACCTTTGACATTGGTGATGCCTTCAAGGGCTACGCCGGCCACTTTGACGAGTCCATGATTGAGAAGGTCCGAAACCACCCTGATGTAAGTAACATCCACGTTTATGCCTCATAGCTCGTCAGAAGCTAATTTCCACTTCAGGTCGAGTTCATTGAGCGAGACACCCTTGTCCACACCATGGTTCCCGTCCATAACAAGGACATGATCACCGAGGACAAGTGTGATGGTGAGACCGAGCGACAGGCTCCTTGGGGTCTTGCCCGTATCTCCCACCGCAACACTCTCAACTTTGGTACTTTCAACAAGTACCTCTACTCCAACGACGGTGGTGAGGGTGTTGATGCTTACATTGTTGACACTGGTACCAACATCGACCACGTTGATTTCGAGGGTCGTGCCCACTGGGGTAAGACCATCCCTTCGGGCGATGCCGATGAGGATGGCAATGGCCACGGCACTCACTGCTCTGGTACTGTCGCCGGTAAGAAGTATGGTGTCGCCAAGAAGGCCAACGTCTATGCTGTCAAGGTCCTCCGATCTAACGGCTCCGGATCCATGTCCGACGTTGTCAAGGGCGTCGAGTTTGCTGCTACCAGCCATCTCGAGCAGAAGAAGAAGGCCAAGGACGGTAAGCGCAAGGGCTTCAAGGGCTCCGTCGCCAACATGTCTCTTGGTGGTGGCAAGACCCAGGCTCTCGATGCCGCCGTCAACGCTGCTGTCCGCACTGGTATTCACTTTGCCGTCGCTGCTGGCAACGACAACGCTGACGCCTGCAACTACTCCCCCGCCGCTGCCACTGAGCCCGTCACCGTCGGTGCCTCTGCCCTTGATGACAGCCGTGCCTACTTCTCCAACTACGGCAAGTGCACTGACATCTTCGCCCCCGGTCTGAACATCCAGTCCACTTGGATCGGCTCCAAGTACGCCGTCAACACCATCTCCGGTACATCCATGGCCTCTCCCCACATTGCTGGTCTCTTGGCCTACTACCTCTCTCTTCAGCCCGCTGAGGACTCCGAGTACGCCCTCGCCTCCATCACCCCCAAGAAGCTCAAGGAGAACCTCATCTCTGTTGCCACTGAGAACGCTCTCTCCGACATCCCCTCCGACACCCCCAACCTGCTCGCCTGGAACGGCGGTGGCTGCAGCGACTACAAGAAGATTGTTGAGGCTGGCAGCTACAAGGTCAACAGTGCTTCCCTCTCTTCCCCCGTTGAGGAGCTCAAGCACGCTGTTGAGCAGGAGATCGATGTTGTCTCTGGCAAGCTGAACGATGGCGCCAAGAAGATTGGCTCCAAGGCCGAGAAGTTCTCCAAGAAGATCCACGAGCTCGTCGATGAGGAGCTCGAGCAGTTCCTCAAGGAGCTTAACCTGTAAGATCTATAATCGTAGCATCTGGTGCATTGGGAACACATTTCTTGGTTGGGATTACGGATTGGCATGGGTCTTTTTTAGTTTGGGTAACATGATATGGAATGGGGCGCTTGCTCCCTTTGACGACCAGTTGTCGTTTTGCGCGATTGCATGGGGAATTTCCATGAGAGCAGGTTGCGTAGACCTAGCTCATATTGATATGAATACATCTCCTTATTATCAGAACATGTCTCTTCCTGTGGTGTTTCTATGTGTTTACCGTCTTGAAACCTGCTGTCTTTTTCCATTTAGAATAGTAATGTTGACTGAATCTTTTGCATTGCCCAGTGATGAAATATTTACTTGGCCGGTTGCTCCCGCTGTTGACTTACAAGCAGTTCCTTCCCAACTTGAACCACCCGACACCACATAGCATTTACCATCGCTCCTGCCTACCTAGAGCTGACAATTTGACTAGTCGACTCACTCAGTCTTGGACTTGTCATGTCTATCTCTTCATACCATTACGTCTGGTGCTATCACCAACAAGACATTCATCCAGCTATCTCTCATACCGTTGTTTCGAGTCTACGTTCGGCCTTATTACTATCTCAACCCCTATCATCGCCTCTCAAGATCAACTTTGCAAATGAGATATGCTCCGACGTAACAGTTCTCGAAAGAAGAACCGCCGCCCCTTGAATCGAAGCAAATCGACCAACTCTATAGCCCGCAGCCCCATCCGTGTCCTTGAGTCGATTGACCCCGTGGAAGCTGCACGGGACGCAAACATTGCTGCCGTTTTATCTTATCATCGTGCTCAGGGTCTACCGAGCAGTGGTGGTATGCGTGTACCAAGGGACCCAGCGAGCTTTTACCCAGACAAGAGTGATGGCACTGGCAGCATCATCAGACACAGCTTTGAGCGGAATGACAGTGCCTTGAGCCGTCATGGCACTTCCAATGTTCATCGACAACAAAGCGTCCGCTTTACTGGGCCATCAGCTCGCCCACGCAGAGCTTTAGCATCGAGAGCAAATGGAGGCCGAGATTCGCCTACAAAGGCAACTTCTACGATCCACGCTTTCGGGAACGCAAACACCAGACCATCATCCACACTGACGTTCCATGGCGAAGGACCAGGCAACTACTCCCTTACACGACGTTACCTCGAATCTCTGCAACCTCCCGACGCGTGTTACAGCCCCGAAGAAGATGTAGTCTCAATGTCCTCTTCGTTCAAAAAGATTAGAAAGTCCCGCTCAATGTTGTATTCCACACGGCCCACGGCTGGGACAGTTTCGGACAAGCATTGGGATTCAAAGAATTGTTTGCCACCCACTGGCTCGTCACTCTCACCTACAAACAACGAGAATGAACCCTTGAAAGACACCGCGCCTCAAACTGGCGGCCCCAGAGCATCGACGTCAATGAGTTTCCTCAAAAGTCGGCGAAGGATGGCGGCGTCGAGATCCAGCAGTCGCGCCGAAGAGAATGACCTCGCAATACAGATCGCCAGGCAGAGATTCCTGCAGATTGAAGAACAACAAAGACAAAAGAACCAGCCATCCACTTTGTTTTGGTCGATGAACAGAGAGCGCGAAGGCTCCACCGGCCTCCGCAAGTCTCTTCGCAATAGCAGCAATAATACGGCCCTTTCTTCGACATTTTCCACCCACAGTATCTCCGTTTCAAAGCAGCGAGGCATCCGAAAGACAGCACGTAAGGTATCCCATGGCTTGAGATCAAAATTACGAGGACTCTTTGGTCGAGGAAGAAGCACTGATGACTCTGAGCAGCAAGAGGAGGATCAAACTGTCACTGGGGAGAAAGATTCCGACGGGGAAAGTTGCTTGCGGTTCGGAGAGGGTGAGGTAGCTGAGGAAGCCTCCATGTTTCGAGTCACATCGCATGTTCCTTCATTGCACGACATACCATCAACCCAGCGACTCAGGTCTCGCAAAGGCAGCGTCGAAAGCCTCAAGGATGTTGAGCAACATGACCCTGACGACAAGTCTCGTGTCACCAGCTGGACAAACTCAGTTACAAACACAGTGGCAAGCATCGGGAGTCTTGGAGAGTGGGAGAGGCAGCGTCTCTCCGTTATCAAAGAGAATGGCGCGCATATTCCTTCGTCACTGCGTTCAATTGAAGCGCTAGAACAAGAGACCCGAGACTTTATAGCAGATATGTCAATTGACAGTGAGCGTGTTTACTCAGCTCTGATGAAACGACTTGGCGAGAAAACCCCCGAAGGAAAAGCATCACAAACGCAGCTCGACGAAGACATGGCTAAGGAAACAGTCTCTAATCAGAACGACAAGAACCATCAGTCTGCAACCAGGCAATGGGATTGTTCCACCATTCGATGTGTTCGTCCTGGCGACGACATTTTCAGAGACGCTAGAGATCATCCTTCAGAGAACTCGAGCTCGAGCTCAGCGACTGAAGTCCCGGCCGTTGACTCCAATTGCTCCCCCCAAACGGTTGCAGCACCCAACCATGAGCATACGACAGGCTTAGCTTGGAGTGACGATAGAGCGAATTCTGAAAGCGGGCGAACCAGCGTGCTCAATGGGCTTGAACCACCCAGGACAATGAGCCAGAGAAGCTCCGCCTTCTTTGCAAGCCCGTCTTTTCATTCCTTTCGATCGCCGAGTCCTTATCGCCGGGCTATACAAGCTAGCATGATGGCCTCATCTGAACAAGAACAAGGAGGTGTGCCAGGCTCTCAATATCTTCATTCTCTGTCAGCTTTAAGCCTTCCAGCTCGACAAAACAGTAATTCATGCTCGGACAAAGATTTTCAGTTCGGAGACGCAGAAAGTGTCTACTCTTCTGTTGCAGATGATGCTAAACAGTCTTCCATGGCGCCAGATCCAACTATTCAGGGACAGCTTATGCCCTTGATTGATAGCGGCGGCGAAACATCCTCAGAGATTCCTGTATACAGACCAGTTGGCCAGCACCAGCACCAGCACCAGCACCAGCACCAGCACCAGCGTGATACATCCACTGCCAGCTCGGTAGAGTGGAAGACATGGCTCAGCTCGAAGGTGTCCAAGCTCGAGGAACCCACGACCCCCACCAGAGCAAATGGAAGGCAAGGCACTAGTATCCTGCCACCGCTGGGACATGTCAGAGAACACGCTTCAATGGGTTCTACCCCTGAAGTCTTTGCGCCTACACAAGACGGTGCAGAAAACCGTAGCCCTTTGAGACGGGTTATGGGGAACGCTCAACCTTTCCAAGATGCCTATAGTCCAACAAAGTCAATGCGCAAAGTTGTTATTGGATACGATGAGAATGCGTCACCAAACTCTACGACCGGTACCTATGTCAAAGAGCGACCCCCATCTATCCCGCCGAGGAGTACATTACGGGCAGTGCCGTCTCTACCAACTGTCAGCCTAAAAGGTGATGCAACCAGCCTGGGTCCTGCGAACGAGGTACATCGTATGCGGTCTTTGAACACAGTGGGCCGTCTCAATTCAACCCCAGAGGAAGCTATCATCAAACGCCGGTCCCGGGCACGTCTCACTGGGTGGCAAGGATCACCCACCAGGTCGAGTCCCGGAATTGGTGCTCTCTCAGAGATGCAAGCTTCCAGAGGAACGACTGGCTCTCCTGCACCGAGAGGAGCCTATAATTCGAGCTATTCCACGCCCAGGACACAAGAGTTTCGAGAGAAGATGGGGAACACAGAAGAAGTAGCAAAAGGACCAAACAAGGACGGTCAAGTGATGGGCAGCAAGACGATGGTGGATATGTTTCTGAGCAGTCGGCGCAATCGGGGTGAGGGGGGAAGCAGTGGGTTCGGCAGTTCGCCAGCAGCGTTTCTCTAACACGTTGCAAGGCTTTGAGGATTAAATGGTAATGCTAATATGAAGAAGAGTAATGGTCAGCTGATGCGAGGATGGGCGAAGTAATGCTATGGCGAGGTCATTGATAGTCTTGTGTATAACTTAGAAGAAGAAGAAGAAGGGTGTTGACCACACGGTCAGCTCCCATGACGAGACATGAGCTTTAGAATGAAGTATGAGTTCATGAAAGCTAAGCGGGTGAATAGTTTGGTTGTGCCCAAGCTATACAGTTGGTCAAGAGTCAACCAAGTAAACACACACGCAGATCAAAGATGCGGTTACAGTATGAAGCTAGACTCATAAAGTATAAGGAAACGTGATATTCATTACATTGTTATTTACTTGTCCTGATTGACTGGACATACATGTACTTCCCAGGTCTCTGCGAGAGCCTTGGGAAAGCTCTGCTTCCTCTCGTCGCTCACCCACTCTCCGTACTTTTCATGAGTCACGGCCTCTTTAAGCACGCCGTTCTTCTTGCCCGTCTTGGCGAAGTCGAGGAAATCTAACGTGACTTTGACATACTCCCCGAGAGCCTTGCGAACATCTGCTGTAGCTCCTGTAGCAAAATTAAGCAGCAGAGGTTGCAGAAGAGGCGCGTCTGTCACACTGGGATGGGCCGTTCCAATGCTGGTCAGGAACCAGGCGGCACCGACTTTGTCGCGAACGCCACTGACAAGATCGACTACTGTGTCGAAGTGTGGACGGCCGAAGAAGATGCTGTGCGTCTTGGACCATGAGTTGGAGTGCACGACGAGAAGAGGAACTGGGACGTCCAAGTTGAGTTGGCCGCTAGACTTGCCAGGATCGAGGGCGATACCGCCAATGGCTGGGTTAGCGGCGGTCTCTGCTGTCTTGAGGGCTTGGAGAGCACCGGTTGCGCCATATGAGTGGCCGTTGATGGTCAGGTGATTGAAGTCGAGGCGGTTGGCAAAGGCGGCGAGGGACTGGCCTTCGTGGCGGGAGTTGGAGGCAAAGACGTCCTCGCCTCTGCCATCATTGACGTCCTGGAGGACGCGGATGGCCTCGAGGATCTCTGCTGTTCGGACGGCGAGTTGTTCTCTCTTGAGGATGGTGTCGTTCATAGGCGGGCTGGACTCAAGATCGCGCTGCTTGAGGAGGAACACAGGGCGGTCTTTCTTATCCTTGATTTGAACCATGGTGCCAGGACAGCTGCCGTCTCGGTGCTCAAGAGCGGCAATAACATGACCACGACTGGCCAGCTCGCCGAGGTAATGGGTGTAGTCGGTGCGGGAGCTCACAGCGCCGTGAGAGAAGACCATGACGGGAAATTTCTGATGATTGGAGAGAATAGGCACGTCAACGCTGGCGGGGATCTTGATGCTCCCGACAAAAAGCCACAGAGCAAAAGTGAAGATGGGCCGGATGAGGAAGTTGTTCACGCCCGCGGCACGAGCGTAGCCTTCTGCTGTGAGACTCATCGGCTTGGGAACCCAGGGGTGTGTAGCGGCGCGTGATGCTGCGTTTTTGACGGATGGGTAATACAATGTGAAGAGGACGGTCTCGACTTCGAAGGCGGGCTTTTGGGTCTCTCTGAGAACAGTGTCGGATATGCGCTTTGGTTTCTCGAGGGGGATCTCCAAGTCTATTGCGCCGACATGATGAGGACCGGAGTATGCTGGAAGACGCGAGGAAAAGAAGGGCTGCCATGTGATGAAGCAATACAGGACGTATGCGCCCACGACAGAGCAGACGACGTAGCGCCATGTAAGACGAGGCCGGAGGGTCCGCTTCAACCACTGGGTGAAGCGTTGCACAGCGGGTGAGGATGCGAAGCGGGCGTACCATGTTGACGGCCGGGGATCGAGCCATCGTGGTTTCGGCGCCGGAGGGGAGGTGGAGTCCGGGCCGGCCATTGTGAGCGGAAGATCCGGATCGGAGAGGTCTTCGGGTTCGGAGTCGGAGGCGAGAGGGTTTAATTCTAGATCGATCTGAGTATCAGGATGGGACATTTCTTTTTATTACAAGGGGAGGATCTGGAGGTGGAATTAGCGTGGTTTGATGATGTCGTTGAATGGGCTGAAGCTGGGGGCTGTCTTTGTTTCTTGACGGTAGCCTGTAGGTGGCTGAGATGACGCAAGCGATGGCCCTGTTTTTGACATGTATTATTCATCAACATGAGGGTGTTGTTTCAACGTCAAACATGCTACTACCGGTACTATCTGACGTGGGCTAGCTACGATCCCTTGTGCAATTATCTATTATTCTATTCTATTCTATTCTATTCTCATGTATTATCATTTACCCGTCTAGCGTTTCTTCCAGCCCATATAGCGCTTTCAATCTCGTCATGTGTCATTCGACTCCCATCCGGACGCCCATGACTGCTGTGATTCTCAAGATGGATGCGAAAGTCCATGCGATTCGTCTGTCCCCCGGAACAGACAGGGCAGCAAAAATCGACGTCGATCGCGAACGACTCCCACTTCTCCGTCTGTGCCCGGCGACGCCGAATATCCACAGCCTTGTTAGCGATGTGTCTGATAGAGCTCTGCACCTCGGGCGTGTTGAGATACTCCCTCGTCAGCCCTTTGATGGAGTCCAAGGTAGTTTTGCCTGTGTTTAAGGGGCGCCAATCATCAAAGGGTAAGCTGGTGAGGTCTTTTTCGACGTTGAGTCTGTAAGCATTGTCGCTTATTCTGAGCTCCTCGCAGCGGGTGCGCCATCCGCTGCACCCATTTTGTCCCTCTGTGTCGAGCATCACTCTTGGATGGCTACTCGGATAACCCTTGAGGACCTTCGTAGATGGGCGAGCCGTATGTCGTCTCACATTTGGAATTTATGCATCACAGCCCGTTACGTCCAGCCGCATGATGACCAGGTAAGGGTTGAGTAAGGCTGAAATTGCTTCGGGCTATGTCGACCAAGCAGGCGGTCATGTCAAGTAGAATAAAGGCATCAATTCAGTGCCTTTAGTCAGCTTTGGTGTTTCCCTCCCCTCAAGGGAGAAGGGGGTGACCTGTGGTTACAGGGCCAGTAAATACGTCTTGGGGGCCTCTGAAACTTGGAAGATATCTGATATATCATGAGATACATGCATGTCTTCAACATTCTCTCAGCTTTTGATCATGAGTGTTATCTGAGGACGCCCACCTGTATCCTGCAACCCTTCCCAATCAACGCCTCTCTCATCGGCGTGAGGAAGTCGATGAAGAAAGTCGGGTGCCGACTAGAGGAGTATAACGACTGTATGTTTGCGCACGACAGCCCTTGTACAAGGTTGCATAGCTCGAGGATACCGATAACTGGTGCCCTCGCCATGATACAAGCCACGGCGGAAAATAGAGGCGTTTTGTTGGTCCTCGGGAGTATCAGATCATCCCCTACATGTCTTTGTTGGTTGGCCTTGAGAATATAGGCTACTCAATCGGCAAATAGCATTTCAGATGTTGTAGGCTGATGTGATGTGATTTGTAAAAGACAATATCCTAGTATGCCTCGGCTGATCATCTTGGGAGGGGGGAGTGTCGACTAGAATGAGTCCTACTCCAGAGAGTCACGAGCGGTTCCTGAAGCAGCATCCTTGGAAAAACACATTCAAAGTATCCATTCACACGCAGAAGCGCCTATCGCTTTAGTTTTGAGTATTTGATTTGTCCTGATACCAGGGGTCGAATCCCTGGCAGCGGGAGACGTGTCGTATCTGTATTCCCACGACGTCTTGACAAAGCAGACAAGGCGGGCTAGGCTATATGTCAAAAAGCAGTGTACACCTTGTTCTTTTTACGAGAAACTATGCTAAAGTGTCCGAGTGTGGTTAGTCGAGAGGTATTTATGCAATGTAGAATGCTCGAGTTTGGAGGTCTTGACCTGTTTCAAACTAGCTATTGTTTCTGTTTGAGCATAACTATCCTCCTCCTTGACCACCAGCTTTGGAAGGGCCTGTACAGAGGTGCTGAATATCGAGCTTCTATTTTTGGATACGTTTTCCCAGTTAGTTTCAAGCTCGTACCCGAGACTGAGCACAACTTGAAAACTGGCTTGAGCGCTTCTAGATTACATTGAAGTGACACGAAGCCCTCAAGGCTCAAATGAGCTCTTTTTTTCATGTGTGTGTACATTGACTTTGAAGCTGTACATATAGTCTTCATGCGAAGCCGTGTGCTGATGTGTTGCGTTGCAGATAAGCCCCTTCGACCACGGTTCGTTGTATAGGTGGTTTTCTGTTCAACATATCGAATGGATTTGATTTGATCTTTGACTATGCCGATGATAAGTACTTGTATCCACAAACTATATCGAGACAAGTTGTAACCACTGTTTTGAAGCATATTGAGAAAAGTCTAGAGTTGTACTTGTGTATAGCTCATCAGGTGAATTCAGCAATGGTCTTGCAATGGACGAGAGACGGACCTGGTGACATATCGACACAGAGTAAATTATACTCACCTGTTTACTCGTACTTGCTTTCAGGGTAAGCAAATATAAAATAGTAATCAATCACTCCTTTTACATAAAGGAACCCCACTTGGAATTGTCAAATGTCAGATCAAAGGCGTAGATGTGGAGTTTGGGCGCAACTTACAAGCAAGCCAAAAGTGTATAGTCGCAGGAATAAAAAGGCCATTGTTCCCGAATACACGGCATCGATTCAAGCATCACAGAGAAAGTTGCCGTCATCATGAGTCACACGTCAATTGAGCTGCGCCAAGATGTTCGTGAAGAGGGCCACAGCTCCGAGGCTCTTGATCTCGCGGGCCATCAAGTCTCTTCTCTACCGCCAGTAGATGGCGGAAAAGAGGCTTGGTTGTTTCTGGCAGCTTCGTTTATGGTTGAGGCTCTGACGTGGGGTAAGCACACCATATATATATCTATCGGGTCATGGAGTTGTTTGTTGATGGTAACTCCACATAGGCTTCCCCTTTGCTTTTGGTGTTTTTCAGGACTACTATAGCACCCATGCTCCCTTTGAGGGATCATCTTCCATTGCTATTATTGGTACTTGTGCCATGGTATGTTTCGTCAATACCTCCTCTGCTTCTCTATACTGACCCCCCAAAGGGAATCATGTACCTGGGTCTTCCCTTCGTCATGGTCCTTCAGCGTCTCTATCCCAAGCCGAGTCGCTGGTCTCCCATCATCGGCCTCTTCATCATGTGCATCGCTCTGGCTCTAAGTTCCTTCTCGCAAAACACAACGCACCTCGTCCTGACGCAGGGCGTCCTCTACGCTGTTGGCGGCTCCATCTCATACTGCCCGTGCATCCTGTACATGGATGAGTGGTTTGCCAAGAGAAAGGGCTTCGCCTTTGGCATCATGTGGTCCGGCACCGGGCTTGCCGGCTTTGCTCTTCCACTGTTCTTTGAAAAGTTCCTGCATCAGTATGGCTTTCGAACCACGTTGAGGATATGGTCGCTGGCCTTGTTCGTGCTGACTTTGCCGTTGGCGTATTTCATCAGACCCCGTCTGCCGCACGCGGCTACGAGACACATCAACCCTCTCAAGCTGAGCTTTGTGGTGCGTCGCAGCTTTTTGCTTCACCAGCTTGCCAATATTGCCCAGGCGCTGGGCTTCTTCCTGCCTGGGATCTATCTCCCGTCGTATGCTCGAACAGCACTTGGCGCTGGCACGTTTGCCTCGGCTCTCACGGTCCTGCTCATCAACGTGGCCTCGGTCTTTGGGTGTGTGGCCATGGGCGCGCTGACGGATCGGCTGCATGTCACCAACTGCTTCATGATCTCTGCCGCTGGCACGTCCGTCAGCACCTTTTTCCTATGGGGGTTCTCGGTGAATCTGCCTGTGCTGTACATGTATTGCATCATCTACGGCGTGTTTGCCGGGTCATACACCTCTGCTTGGCCGGGGATCATGCACATGGTGACTGCGAATCCTGTCGATGGCCTGGGCGGCGGAACATCGTTTGACCCGGCCATGGTCCTGGGCGTCTTGTCGGCTGGAAGAGGAATTGGAAACATGGTATCCGGCCCTCTGAGCGGCGCGCTGATCAAGGGGATGCCGTGGCAGGGCGAAGCCGCTGGCGGATACGGAACGGGATACGGCACTCTGATCGTCTTTACGGGAACGACAGCGCTGGCGAGCGGAGCAACCTTTTTGTTCCGGAGGGTCGGCTGGGTTTAGTTTAGCTACAGTAGGCTGTAGCTAGCTAGGCCATGCATGTTTCAGAGGATCGATCTCGATCGTGGCTGTCGACGGTACCGGTAGACGGTAGAATGTCACTAGAAGTCTTGAATCATGGCATGAGCTACGACCCTTTATCGTACCTTGGTCAATGGATGTGCATGGCTTGGGAGGGATGAGTAGAGGGATGGCATGGCACGACTCGACACCAATCACAGAGCTCGGAAGCGCCGGCGAAGGCAGCTGAGTCGAGGCTAAAGCAGTTAGCCCTGTTCGATGGGCTTTGCTGGGGGATAAACCATCTTTTGCTTGCGTCTTTCGGTGAGCCATGAAGCAGCAGGCCTCTCTCTCTCCATGTATGTGCTAGCTACCTTGAACGTGAGACTGCGTATTTATGCTTGCCGGTATTGGTAGATCCTGTACAACTCATATAGTCTATGTAGTGGCTTAGCTAAACCCATAAAAACGCTCGACGTTTCTTATTCTTCTTCATCTACGGTATCTGCATCTCTCTGTCTTGCCTGGCGTAGCCATATATATCTCATACCTACTATATACATCTCTCAAACCGCCGTCAAACAACACATTATCTAACTGCACAGTCATGGCGGCAATAGTCGGCGACTCGGACAATTCTTCAACTTCCACTCCCGACCAGGACTTTGAGACCGAGAACGCTCTACTCATGGACAAGATCAGCTCGCTCAAGAGTGAGATTGAGCACATGCAATCTCTCCTCGACAATCACAAGAACTGCACCAAATATTCTCAGCCCGCGTCTTCCCTAGCATGGCTGGATTCAAAGGCAGAAAAGGCTCAATCCATCCAACACCCCGCTTAGAGGGCATAACCGCAGCGAAGCCAGTATCCAACACTGGTTTGCCTGTTCAGTTGAGCTTGGGCCGACTTGTCGGAGATGTGTTACTATGATAGTATCCTAATTTGAGGGGTTTCCGTTGAGGTGGTCGGATGGACAGGAGGGATTTAAAGACGGATCAAGATACCTCGACTTGCATTTTTGAGACTGAGTACATGATGATACACTCGGTACATCTGTAATGAATACAAGACCATTTCCTCGCTTCTAATTCTGCTCTCCTTCTGTTCCATCTCGGTGGCCTCATACTGTGAATAAGCGCACGTCGTCGGTCACATGCGTGTTCCATCCGCCAGGGTGAGGTGGTAGTGCATATGGATGCATAATCTAAGCCCTCTTACGCTTAAGTAGTTGGGGAGGAGAGAGTTTCTTGGCACTTCGGCAGATGGACATGTAACGTAATCTACTATACTCTGTACTTGGTGTTTCTGTCAGATCACTTTAGATTGACTCCAACTATCTATGCAGACCGAGTTATATTCCCCCCAGTTGTGGACTCGTCTCTATCATGCTATTCATAAAGGACTCCCGTCATCACCATTTCAACCTCTCTCTACAGCCAGCCCTATGCAGGTCCCCTCCCGCACCAGTCTTGCAGTTCAGCCACAGATCTATCATCTATCCATCCGTATGAATTGCCACTTCTGAATCCCGTACAGACAACAAACCTCGCCAAAAGATAGCGTTACTGATGTTGGACATGACACAAGATTGATGGCGTTGACAAAGATGATGCGGTCAATTGCGGCCCCGTCTCTCAAGTGAAATGCCTGGTCCCTCGTCTAGGGTCCCATACGCTGCGTGCTCTACAACTATGCCCTCACTGCAGGTTTAGGCAAGATGGTGGCTACGTGACCATTGTCTGGTGGCCAGTATTGTTATCATATCCTTGCCCTTTGCTCAGGAGAGTGGAGGTTAGTTATGGTTCCGTACATGAATCCAAATACTGATAGGAAGCAGCACCAAGAGCTGTGGTCTAAAACAGAGTCATACAAGACAATGATATACATTTCAGCACCGAAACGCACGGCAGGATCTCATCATACATGGCTGAAATCACTCAAGGGAGGCGTTCCCAAGATCATCTTATATGCAGCCTGAATAAGCAGAACCACCAATAAAAGACAAACAGCGATAATCGTGCTCACAACTGCCCCCGCACCTGAATCCAAAGCTCGCAACAAACTACAGCACTCTCAACCAATCTCATCAGCTCTGAAGTACCAGAGTCCGGGCCTATCTCTATCAATGGTGACGCGAATAACCTGCTGTAACCAGCTGCTTCTCACTGGAACACCATGAGTCGTAATCTTAGCCTCTATCAACACACAAATCACCTTGCTTACTGTGAGCTATTATCCGCCACCAGCAATCTGGTACCGACCGAAACCCTCAACGAGGACGCAAGCAAGGAAGAGACAGCGCGCGAGTTTGTACGGTTCGAGACAGCATTCACCGAGATAATCGGGGCGCACGATCAACTCCTTGATTATGCGCTTACGCAGGAGAATCTCGCCCGTGATGAAGACAGAGACGTGGGACCTAGCAGCTCGGACTGGGCCAAGATCAACGATGCAGTAAGAGAAGAGGTGATTGAAATCAACAGCAAGGTGCAGGCTGCTGGCTCAGCAGGTCTGTTGCAGCCCCGGGATGTCGTCAACGACCAAGACGCGGCCGAGGTTGGTCGATATACGGATGAGATGGTGCAAACAGGGATCCCAAACCAGGCACTTCGCGAAGCAGTCGTCCCAGCATCTTCCGCAGAGATGATGGCGTCAGCTGAGCGCAAGAGCGGCATAAACAATCTCATCCTACGCTGGGTCCTCGCAGTGGCGAAGCCGTTTACATCGATTCTTGCGCCCGACAGCAGCTCGCGACAGGATGTAGATCAAACACCAGCTGAGGCACTGTATCGTGCTCTCGCGACCCAAAAGTGCTCTGCGAAGCAACACAGAGCCCTTCTTCAACTTTCTAATTCAACTTCATCTGACGAGGTGTTGTACCTATCTTGTGAAAAACCCACGTCTCGCAACACCACCTGGCACAAGACAATATGTCGCTTTGACGGGTGCGTACTATCTGACTGCTGCCGATGAGATATTCCTGACTGGAAGGCTATAGGTCCGTTACAAAAACATCAGCCTCTGCCCCAGGGTCGCCCAACGCTGTTTGCTCCTTGCTTGACACGGCGCGTCGTCGCAGTGTGCCACTACATCTATCATTCAACAATGACTCAATCTGGCTCACCAGAGGCCTACCTGACGGACACAAGATTGATAGGAAAGCCTGCAACACAACCAGCCTCCAGGCTACTCTCTCACAAGGACATGTCAAAACATCCGACTTGAATCATGATATCACGAAATTCCGCCTGGCACACAGACTGGCTTTATCACTATACCGGTTATGCTCATCGTCATGGATACAACAGACGTGGGACATGGACAGCATACAAATCAGACTGGGCGAGACACTGGATGAGGCTTACATCGAATGTGTACTCCTGGACGCCCCGACACCGTTTCAGCACTGCGTCGATGGAAGACCCTGTTTGAACATTCTACCAAAAACTTTCGGTTCGTGTGGTCATCTAGAGCCATGTCCAAGGCTTCTATTGTCCCTAGCTCAAGTGTTGATCAGCCTTGCCAAGGGGGGCCATGAACAAACAGCACTACGCCCTGATGACTCTTTTCAGTGGTACAGACTTCTGGGGGACGAGGTCGAGCAGAAGAGAGATGACAAGTTGATGGGAGACTTTTGGACAGCAGTCGAGGGCTGTCTTGTTTACCTGCCAAACCTCGAGGACCAAGATGGAACAGCTCTGGACAGCCATAGTGAGAGATTTCGGGCTCAGAAAGTCATCAAAGACTACATCGTTGATCCGCTGCGTCGAAACCTGGAGTTCTGGATAGGACAGCAAAAGGTTCAAGACTCGTTTACGCAGGATCAGGACCCGGGAGACAACACTCGCTTGAGCAGTAAGAGAGCTTCGTCGCGGGTGCCGGTCACTCGACGTTTCACCGAGTCCAAGTTCACCTTGTGGTCGAGCGAAGACGAGGAGTATAAAATACTGTATTACACCCTATGCTCGTGCTCTCTTTTCCTTTTGCTAATAGTCGTCCCAGAGCGAACCCCACGACTGAGGTTAAGCAGCACAGCTTTATCAACTACATGGAAAGGTTTCTCGACACCTATATTACGCCGTTGCGAGCAAAGGCTGTGCGCGGGACAGCAAAACAGAGGGTGAGAGTGGCCATCATCGATACAGGGTTTCATGTAGACAACGGAGACGACTGGAAAATATCAGTCGATCCGTTCCTGTTTCACGCGGACCTTGAATCGAGGATCAGAGATAAAAAGAACTTCTTCTCACCCGACGACAAAGCGCCGGATCCTGACGATTGGCATGATACTCACGGCCACGGCACTCACGTCGCTCGACTGCTGCTCAAGTGGGCACCCGAGGCGGATATATACATCGCCAAGATCACCAACACCAAAAGCTTGACGGGCACAAGAACAAAACAATTGCGCGAGGTAAGGGCTTGCCTTCCTGTTGGACTCTGGTAAAAGGTGGCTAAGTCTCAAGCAGGCACTCAGATGGGCTGGTGAACGAGCCGACATGATCAACCTCTCCTTCAGCCTAGGCCACTGTCCAGATCCAGACATCAAAAGGGATATAGAGCGTCTTGTCACAGCCAGGAAGCTGATTTTTGCCGCGGCATCCAACACGGGAGGCTACGGACGGAGGTTATGGCCAGCCAGCGAACTCGGCGTGTTTGGCATTCACGCAACAGACGAGTTCAACACGCCCATCGATCGCATCAACCCCCCGGCTCAATCGTGCAAAGACAACTTTGCCATCTATGGATGCGATGTCGAGTCCTTTTGGAGAGGAAACTATACTCTAATCTCGGGAACGTCGTTTGCCTGTCCTGTCGCTGCGGCGGTGGCGGCCAACATTCTTGAATTCGCAAGACACCAGCTGCCAGAAGAGGTTGCCGAGAACCTAGAGAGGTACAGCGTCATGAACCGCCTGCTGTGCAGGCTGACGGAGAACTACGAAAGCGGCCAATATCATTGCTTCAGGCCTTGGGCTGAGGGGTTCTGGGATGAGGAGGGACACGTTGATGACGAGCACCTCGAGGAGATACGCAAGGAACTGAAGAAGATATCGATATATTGAGTCCAGCAATACAATCTGTTTATATACCTTCTGACTCATGAAATCACAACCATCAGAGGACTCCAGCTATGCCACCCAGACCTCACCAGTACCATCATTTGCGGTGCGGTCCTCAGACTCGTCAGGAATGAGTTCAACCTCAAAATCAGGCTCTGCACTCTGGGATTCCTGGTCATCTTGCATGTCACCATCAAGAACACCCCTCTCCTTCAACCTCCCATTCATCCCAAAGATCCTCCTGACACGATATTTGTTTACTCGGAACCCAATGATGATGTCGTCAACAGTAAACTGAAGGTTGTGCTTCTTCTCCTCTGACGCGTCGGCCTTGACACCACCCTCGACAGCATTTGTATGCGGCTCTGAGCCCTCTGCACTACCACCCATGTGCCGCTCCTGAGTCCCGCTGTTGTTGAACTTGAGATTCCTGGCCACCTTGAGACCCGTGACCAAGTAGAGAACAATGCTGCGAACCCGGAAGCTGTCAAACCATTCATCCTTGCCGGCATCCAAGGCGTCTTTGACAGGCTTCACAGCAAAGCACTTCTTCGCGTAGACGCCTGAAGGATCCGGGTCGAAATATGTGGTGATGATGGAGTCGCAGGAGACAGAGTCTTCAATGTCGTCTGAAGCACCGATGTTGGCAGAGGCACCGAATGGAAGGCCGAGAGCCTTTAACCAAGCCGAGGTATTGAGCTTGCGGACTCTTGCTAGGGTGTCCTTGAAGTCGGTCTGGACCACAGGGTCGTACGTGAGACCGTCAGGATTGACCAAGAAAGGACCCCGATTCAGAGGCGCAAGGTGCCTGAGATTGGAAACAATTGTTCCAAGAGACAGCGGCCCATTCTTGGCAGGGATGGCAAAGTGAGGGACGACGTGGTAACTGAGAACTCGATCATCAACCGAAGCCATTGTTGCAATCGTAGTCTATGATAGATGATATGACCTGCTCAGAGAGCTTCAACGGCGTCTATCATCTTACATAGAAAATACCGCGTAGAAAATAACGCATAATAACATGGCTACCCCGCGTTTGCGGCTGAACAATGCCCAGCTGTTGCAGATGAGTGAGGCCTGCAGCTGGGGTCAGCGGCTGAGAGTCGTCTTACATGCCGCTTGAGAAGACAGAGCTAACGTAGCTACTGAGTAAGCACATGTTTGAATCTCGGGACTGTTGAGCCTGCAAGTCAAGACTACTCATGAATGGTATATTGATGGCTACTACTGACAAGTTTCGCCCCTCGATTAGCGATATATAGTCTAGGTCGCTATTCAGGATCGACATGGCTTCCCCTATCAGGCTGGATGAGGGGCTGAGCAACAAGGGAGCGCAGGATATTTACACGCAAGCTCTTGAGTCAAAACGGCTCCTTGCCGCTTATGCAGGCTCTTCAAGACTATTCACTCAGAAAGTTGCTGAATACCAGCGGCGGTTCCTGGCATGGGCGAGTTTCCTCGGCGTGTTCGCCCAAGAAAGTGTTTGTCTCGATCGTCGTCTCCAGAATGACCCAGAGATCAAAGGCTTGGTGCTGTCGATGCTTTGGGTCCTTAACAGAAACATCCAGCGCGGTACGTTATTGTATCCTCAGTAGCCGCTGGAAACGATGCTCTACTGACAATATCATAGGCATAGCCCTACATCCATCCAAAGATGCTGTGCAAAACATGGACGAGAAAGAAGATGCAGCCATGTATGGGATCAACGGCGCAATCGATCGCCTTCACCGACTTGCCATGTTTATTCGGGAATCTCCAAGAACTGATGAGGTGGATGAGGTGGAGAGAGTTCGCAACTTTGTCAGCAAAAGACAACCAGACGGCTTCAGCGAGATCATGTCAGCCATGATTCAGTTTCTCCTCCCTGATACCGAGAAAACGTTGCAGTCCCAGCTGGCGGACTCCATCGTCTACCGGCGCCATAGACTTCTCTGGAGACGGAGACACGCACGAAAGCTGGGTCATGAGAGAGGAAACCAAGACGTCGAACAAACGCAAGTGATCGAAGCAGCAGGTCAACGGCATAGTATTCATACCAATATGGAACTTCAAGGTCAGCGAGAAACCACCATCGATGCCCCGCCCCAGACGGTCTTTTCATCGACGCTACCCTCGCAGCGGCTGCCAAAGAGACCTATCAACAAACGTGTGTTGCGTGTTCAGCAAGACCATCAGAGGCAAGAAACACGAACTGAACGATCTTCCAATCCTCCTCCGCGAGCAAAATATCCCGCGAGACCAGAAAATCCTTTGGGTGAAGCTGCTATAAAGTGTGAGTATTGTCTCGGTGAAGTCGAGATCCCTTTGAACACGACTGAGGAGGAGAGGGATGCTATCTGGAGGTTTGCCCCCTGTCTCCCAGACTGGTCTTCATCGACGCTGACGCTTGAAGAAATCACCTGAATGCTGATCTAAGGCCCTATGTATGCCTGTCTGAAGAGTGTTTGAACTTTCCTACGTCGTTCTCGACAATGAAGGAGTGGAAAGCACATATGCGCGAAACGCATCGTCCAGACTGGACTCGACACGTTCATCGGATCAAATGGTACTGCCAATACTGTACTGAACAGGATCAGAACGTGTATTTCTGGACCCAAGACCAACTTGCCCGTCACATGGCAGAAGATGGAGCAGAAGGACACCCACGGAGCCCAGACAAGCTTGAAATAGCCAGGATAACAGCACGGGGCAAAAGGGGCAACCCAAGAACTGAGCTCGAATGTCCCCTCTGTGGTATTCCGCCATGGAACTCACCAGAAACACTGGATCGTGGTACAGGCACAGCAACGGAGGAAAACCTCGACTTGTACCAACACATGAGCACGCATCTACAGCATCTTGCTCTGCTGTCACTTTCTTGGTGGGCAGATGATATTGGGCAACCTGAGCAAAACTCGGACGAGGAAGCATCATCTGACGATGCCATCGGATTCAATTCAGACAGAGACGAGCTCAAAAGCACGACAGCCGAAGCAAACCAACTGGCATATGAGGGTTTCGATCTGGAAAATCTGCGTGATGATCTCGTCAACCAAAAACGTGCACTCCAAAATCGCGGACTGGAACTGGACGAGCAAACGACTTCGTTTGCCATGATAATGCAACTGGGCCATCATGAGGACCTATTGGAGCAGCTGAGAGTGGCCCGAACCCTGTGGGAGTCTGGAGTTGCACAGGATCAGGACAAGCTAGTCGAACAACTACAGAGTCACCGCCAGGCCATCTTGGACGTAATAGAAGTTGACGAGGAAAGGATGAGCAAGATAATCGGAGATCCTGTTGAGCCACCTTACGATGACCTCAAGACCAGCGATGTCTCTCTGGAATGGGCCGCAACCCGTTACAACAAGTTATCAAGGCAGCTTCGAGAAGCGCAGACGGCAGAACACACCTACACAGAGCCCAGATTACGAGATATGATTATCGACAACTTTGTCGAGGGTTTCTCCACCAGAGCATCATCAACCTTTCTGCCAGAAGGTGTCCTCCATCAGCTATCAACGCCCCGGACCATCGTCAGAGAGCTCGAGAACCTGAACCCAGCGTCAATAACAGACTTGGAGATTTTCGAAGGTGCTCTCCACAGCCTCAAGAAGGTCTTTGCTATCCTCTGCTTCGTAAATCTGACGGGACCCGATCTGTATATCATGTTGCAATGGCTTGTCGAGACAAAGATCAGCGATAGAGCACTTCCAGCAACCAAGGATACGATTCGCAGCTGGTTCCGTGACGCGATACCCAGGAGACCTAGTCTCTCAGATGCATATTTTGAAGCACAGTGGAAGTTCCTAGTTCCGATTATATTCAAGGACCCCCTGGTTGAACTTGTTGGCGAGCACTATATTCTTCCCTTCTCCGGGTTTAACACATTTCCCTTGGCCCGGCAAGCAGAGATGCCATCGAGCCACATGGGCTTGGTCCTGCCGGCTCTAGGAAGCCATCTCGACATGCACAAGAAAAAGGTTCAGTCTGTTGCGTTTCGAGTCATTGTTCATGACCAAGATTACTCGCAACGGGGCGAATCGGCCGTCAACAGACCATCTTCACAGGTCAAACTTTGTGAGGCTCTGATTGAGCTCAAGCATCCACATCTCGTCGATTGTATCGGGCATGTCATCCACTCACATGATCATTTCTTTGTGTTTGACCTGGACGGACGTTGTGGGAGCCTTGATAGTTTCTGCGAGTCTTCGCCTGGCCGTCACGGTCTGACCAAGACCCTTTTCAAGGAGACTCTCTTGCAAATGCGTGGACTTGCAGATGCACTGCGTATCTTGCACAAATCAGGACACTCTCACGGCCACTTGGAGCCAGATAAAATCCACATGTTCCAAAAGCATGATGATGGATTCTCGGTTTTCAAAATATCCTCTATAGATGTCAACAGTGATCCTGAACTGGTTTCGGCCTGGCCAAATCCATACTCGAATCAGGGGTTCTTTGGGATCGACTACGAAGTACGAGCTGTCTTGAAATCTATGGATAGACCGTCTGCCAACGACATGTGGTCATTTGGATGCACCATCCTGGTATGGCTTACCTGCTGCCTTTACGGCCGCAGCGAAATGGTGACCTTTAGACACTGGCTGAATACCCGCCGTGAGGGTATGGGAGACTATGCTGTGACGCCCTGGCAGTACAAAGTAGGTGTTCGCGGCCTGATCCCAGACTTGATGGACTACATGGCCAACGATCCAGCATGCCCTGAGAATACAGCCTTGAGAGACCTCTTGGATGTATTGCGAACAAAGTTACTAGTAGTACGGGACGGACGTATCGGTTCACGCATGACCTCTACGGAGCTGCGAGACGCGCTTGACGAGATGCTCTTAAAGACGGAGAATGAGGGATACTTTATCATTGGGGACCATGAAAGCACCCCCTACGAACCTCCTTCGACCAGCCTAGAGGCATCTCTCTTAGCAAGCTCAAGGATATCCGCTTCATCCAGCTCTAATGAGCCAGACTACGGTCTCGTTATGTGGTACACTGAGGAGAACCCCGAAGTTGAGTACGTTCATCTTCACTTATTCCTTTTACTGCCTCTACGCATCCCATCTAACTGCTATCTAGCATCGTCTTCGTTCATGGCTTAGCCAGCAACCGTGAGAGTACATGGAAACAGCACGGCATCTTGTGGCCCAGAGACTTTCTCCCGCACGACGTCCCCAAATCGCGGATAATGAGCTTCGGCTACGACTCCAATGTCAGCACGTCCAGGCCTTCAGATATGACACGTGATAACCTCGACACCATGGCTCGAAGTCTCTCTTCGTCGCTCCAGAGGTTGAGGTCGTCACCGGAAGAAGTAAGTCCTCCAACCCCCGTGCCTCAAGCCGCCAGAGATTGACATAATCAAGGTCTCACGTCCGATCGTCTTTGTTGCCCATAGCCTGGGAGGCCTGATTTGTGCTAGGCTTATTGTTCTCGGTGAGATAACCACCCAAGGCACTGCCGTACAAGTAGTGGCAAAAAACACCAAAGGCCTGTTGTTCTTCGGTACTCCTTTTGCTGGCTCCAGCTTGACCAGGTGGGGGATTATCGTCGAGAGGATATTTGATGTTGTCAAGGGTACCGACCGGAGGAATAACAACATCCTCAAGGCTTTTGACGCACGCTCTAGAGAGATGCAGAGCCTGGGTACCGACTTTCCAGAAGTTATCCAGAAGCGCAACCGCACGCAAGACAAAGTCCAGATCCTATTCTTTTACGAGACCAGGCTCACTTATGGGACACTAGTAAGTCCAAGTAAACCGGTCTCTGACAGTTACCAGCCTGACGTGCATCTTAGGTTGTCGACCAAAGGTCAGCATCGTACCCTGGCCTCGGGGAAACGGTTCCTATCCAAGCAAATCATATTGGCATGTGTAGATTCGGCTCTCTGGACGACGAGGGCTACAGGTTTGTCAGGGCCAAGATACTGCAGGTGATGCAGCATGTAAAACGCAGCGACGATACGATATATAGTTAGCAGCTCGTCTCTCTACCAATTAGCATCATCTTGGTTTTGACCGGAACTCTCCATGTGCTGCATCTGCCTGTGAAGTATTTATTTCTGCGTTCACAAGTAATACAGTGTCTTCCCTTACACATAGACCTACATGCCTATGTAGTTACTAACAGGCTTCCATGTACTGTGCCAATATATGGTAGTAAAGCTTTCCTCCCGTACAAGACTTTACTATCTAACTTGGCCTGACGCTCTTTTACTCAGCTATAGTATCACTAGTCCTCTCCTTGATCCTTTCCATCTTCTGTTTTGTCTCTCTTGCCCTGCTTTCCGCATAGCTATCTAGACCACCCCCAGTTGCCGCGTGCAGACGGTATATCCTAATAGTAATATAGTAATAGATAAACATACATAATAGGAAGACGGCGCTAGAATCCTCCATACAGCTCACTCTCCGATTCTTCGCCACGCAATATGTTATAGTCAAATCAAGAAGCTACTATTGTTCTCGCACCTCAGGCCTATGAGTATATCAAAGACCGCTCACTGTAGCCCTTATCAAGTCGTAATGTGTATAACCACATATGAGCCACCACATCAACAAATCACCTTGCTATCTCCGGCTCTCCAAAGTTTCCAGCATCTGTAAAAGAAAAGGGACAAACTCCTTGGTCTCAACCTCAAATCCTTGATGATGACCCGGCACAACCATTCTGGGGCAGTCCAGAACCTTTGCCTGCTCATCGACCGTCCTCGCAAAGAAGGCCTCTTTGCATCGCACTCCTCGCATAACACCAATGCTTACCTTGTTCTCTTTCAAGCGGAACAAGTTGGGACAGTAGCCAATTAGCGCCGGGAACTCATTCTCCCAAAAGTTGCGAGGGTTCGATGGCTCAGGCGGGACTGTCTTGGGTATTCCCTCGTCACCATAGCCGATCAGACTCACCTCAAACTCCTTGGCTACTTGCTCCAGCCCCTGCGTCTTGTGGACCTGCAGAAGATGGTACATCCATTCTGTCACCTCTGTAGCATCAGGGAGGAGGATCGAAGTCCCTGCCTCGTGCGAGATCAGATGAACAACCATCTCAGGGAAATCGTGAGCAAACTGAAGCCCAAAGATACCACCACTACTACTCCCAAAAAGGATGGACCTGTCAAAGCCAACGGCCTTGATGACTGCCCGAATATCTCGTGCCTGCTGCGGAGGGCTCAACCGCTTGTTGACCGGGACTTGGCTAGCTGACATCTGTCTTCGATCAAACGTGAGGCAGGTGAATCGGTCTGACAATGCAGCCATCATGTTGTTGAACTGTCGTCCATGGCCGTTTCCACCAGGGATGAAGGTGATTAGAGGACCGTTTCCCTGGTACCAGTAATGCAGATCACAGCCTTCACTGTGGACGATTGCTTGTGTTGGGTCGAACTCCATAGTGGAATAGATTTTAAGCTATGAATTGTGTACAAGTCTTGTTCGTTGAAGTCATCATGGTGATTCGTCTGACATTATATACCCGTTACTCTGAGCACGCGTTATTTCAGACATGGACTGGGATTGCCAAGTCTCGACAGTTGAAATTAGCCTAAAGATGGCAGACAACGTTACTATCAGAGTCCTACAGCGTGAGTCAGACCGCCGTATGCATCGTATGATCAATGGGTAGTAATTGCATAAGACGACTACTCCAGACGACGGACAGATGGTATTTTGCTGTTTGGCTGTACTTGTACAGGTGTTGATGTCAAATTTCTTTTGTGATATTCAGGGATGGCAACCGTGTTGTCTCGTTTATTCAACACCGTCGATATGAGACACTCTATATCCTTGTGTAAACTCTTGGTTCATTCTTTGATTTCTGCTTTGTGAAAGAGGTCTAGGAGGCTGTTAGCGCTCTTTGGATTTCAGACAGCCCATAGCACGACTGTCGTTGACAAACCTGGTACTTCTGGCATCCACTGAGCCCGATACTTGCAATAGAATTCGCCCTTGGGAGGGAACTTGTCTGGCTCATCCAAGGTTCCCCACATGATGTATCGAAACTCGTCTGCTGCTTGCTCCTATAATGTCCTCAGTCTTATGCTCATTCGTCGCTTTGTTGATAGCACTTACACCATACTCGCAGATGAAAGCACCGCAGCTGTCGCAAAATTCGCGCGTCACCCCGTTTTCCTGCTTGAAAATCTTTGGCTTTCCTTGATCGTAGCTGAAGCCATCAACAGAGACCTGCCAACATGTCAGCCTTGTTGGAAAGACGTGACCGGAAAGCTAACCTTTGTAGTAAGGCCAAAGTTGGTACCAAATGCTCGACGACAGCTGCCACAGTGACATAGAGAAGTCCTCGCGTCGTCGGGCGACTCCAACGACACGCTATACTTGACGTTGCCGCAGACGCATTTTCCACTGTAGCTGGGCATGGTGGTCAAGATTTAGTTAGTTATGGCTAGGTACCTTGTTATATCGGACAAATAGATATAAACAAAGTAAGGGTTGAACTGAGTGCTTCGAGGGGATAGTTCCTAGTATTTAACAACCGTTGGTCCTGTTTTCCTGGAAAAGTACAAGACAAGACATAGTAGCAATGTCCTGACGTCAGACGCGGGTATGACGCTCATCAACGTCAATGTGGCAACCTGATATTAGTTATCGATTTGTTTCCTTTATATCTTTACTCTTGACCTGCCTGTAGACATGTACGGGCTCGTCCTAGGGTGCTCGATCGCTCTCAAACTTTTGTATCACATCTGAACGGGTAGAGAGATTGTATGAAGAGTACTTGAAGATACAGCAGGAGAAGGAGAAGGAGAAGCATAAGTAGTTCCGGTCCATCAGTAGGATCTCAATCCTCTGGATCACTCAGTGCAAAATCCTGGTCATTCTCTGATCTTTAGATGGAATAAAATGTGCCAGCGAGCTCAGCAGGAAACACGACGACTCGTAAAAAACGAAGACTGTGGAATTGACTACTGAATAACTACCCCCCTGTCTTGAACGCCCAGGAATGAGGCTGAGGCTTACATCCAACTAGACCAACAAACAGAAAACAACGCCCTCGAATCTCAGAATATCAAGCCAGCTGCCATATGCGATGTCGTGCATCCCGCGCCTCATGGCTGGCCTCTTTGCCAGTCACTTCGCCAACCTCCTCGTTGACCGGGGCCTTGGTCATAGACGGGGCATCCTTGCCCTCTATCCTCAAGCAAGGCTTACCATCTCCGTGGTTGTTCTTGGGATTGTAATCTTTATTGTCTTCCAGCCGCTGCTTGAGCGAGTTATGCAGAATAGCTCGGCGGGGAATATCGCGGGACGCGCCAAAGTTGGGCAAGCCTCGGTACGGCTCCCAGCCCTTGTCCTTCTCCTTCTCCGCTGTGTCGTTGAGTTCCCAGCGGGGAATGAAGGGCATGATTTCTAGAAGCGAATCGTCAGCAGCAGATTATCTGTGGTCTTGTAATAGACTTACCCATGAATTTCCACATCAAGACCTTGAAAAGGGCTGTGCCGTACCCAAACGACAGACAGTCATGCATGAAGCCCGAGATGAACACATTCTCATCCACATGCTTCTTCTCCTCGGTTTCCATATACCCCTTGAACTGTGCGAGGCTGCCCTCGAGCCAGTGAACCGCCGAGGCAGGTTCTTTTTGGCCAACCAGTTCGACCTCGCGTATCATCCAATCCAACGCCATGTCGCTCAGCTGTAAGCGATCATCTTCCAGCGTGACGTTGAGGTTCTTTGGTTTCAGCGTAGTCCAATAGTACTTGATACGCTCAAAGAGATTCATGTCCTTGGGATCCTTGAGTGGTATGGCAGGCCATCCACCGCCAATATCGCCGTGATTACCGGGGAACCACACTTCGACGATGTCCTCGGTATTCCTGCAACTTTGAACGCCGTTGCGCATGTCTCGAGCTGGGAGAGTAGGCTCGGCATTATGGACAGTGTTTCGTATATCTTGCGCTAGGAGAGCAGGCTTGAATTTCACGCGTCGCTCATCAACAGCAACCGCGTGACGGATGTGCCGCGCTGTACCCGTCACCTCAACAGGAGCCGGTGCGTTCTTCTCAACCACGGCAACCGAGTTGACACAGTCCCAGATACCCAGGAAGAACACCTTGATGTTCTTATGGGCACCGAAAGACTCGCCAGAGTTTCGGCAAAACGTCTCACTGAAAGCAGTCATCTCCTTGAGGGCTGCTTTCGTTGCCTCGCTCTTCTCGAGCGGAGCATCGCCAGCCAGCAGTTGGTCTTTGGGATGCGACGCTTTGCGTCCGTTGGACAACAGAGGTTCACACTCCGATGGCCCGTTCTTATAGTGCTTCGCACCAGTGCGTTTCTGCTCAGCCTTTTGGGCCGCGACGCGGTCGGCACTCTCACACTCGAGAGAGCGCTGGTAGAGACGGTAGGCAAAAGCAACCATTTCTTCGTTGCCCTTGCAAAGCAGGCCGACTTTGTTGATCATGCGTGAAAGGTATTTGGCTGTGAAAGCACCACGGCTGAAACCAAAGATGTAAATCCTTGCATCCTGTACAAAGTTAACAAGAAATTCTCTGTGGCGCTGGACTGGAGGGTGCCTACTGTTTTGTAGTACCTCATGAGGAAGCGATAGCCAGCCATGATGTGAGCATCAAATGTCGTTCCGAAGCCCTGGTCGATAGACTTTGAAATAGAGCTGCGCATCTCCCCGAGAAAGCCTTTGTGGATAGATGTCTCGTTGACATCGTAGGTACCAATACCAGCTAAGCAGACAGTCAGCACAGTTTATACAGGCTGAAGGATGGACGTACTCTGATAGTAGTGGAATTGGTGCTTGTGGTTACGGTCAAGCTTGCGAAGAATCTTGACTACATTGGTGTCGGCATTCGTACCGCTAAAGGTATTGCCTGTGCCGTCGAAGCAGAGGATGAGCTTTGTATGCACAGAAGGCTCAGTTGCATCATGGATAGGGGATGTAGCGCTCGGCATGTTGTGGATGCAAGTGATCTGATCGATACGACTGGGAAACGATGAGTAACTAGTCAAGGGTTACTTGAGATCAAAGGCTTCACAGCTCTGGGGCATGACTTTCTTTTATCTTTAAACCAAGATACCAAACCCAGTTCTATTTCATCTCTCACGTCGTCCATTGGCACAGACATTCATGCATAAGCACGCAACGAGGCTCGATGGAGGCGCTCGATAGTCTATATCTAGACCCTGTCGCCGGCGCTCCTAGCTAGCCACTGGATTGATCCACAGAGCTGATTATACGATCCAAAGAAGAGAGGAGACACAACATCCCAGATTTTATTGAGCGTTTTTGGTCGTTTAGCTCGTGCCGTGCCGCGTGTGCTTCTAAATCTAAGCGCTGTTGCTTGGTTATCCAAGCAAATAGTTCGCTGAGCTAGTGGTGACTAGGGAATCTCAGCAAGCCACTATCGAGCGAGAAGGTGTCGCTTACGGCCAGCTGAGATGCTACCCCAGGATCTGATCGAGGCCTAGATTTTCCAAGGTTAGCCAGTTATTGGTCCTCGCCTCGTGGTGTTTGGCTGAGAAGTTGATTGCCAACGTCCAAGCCACATCGGAGGTAAATGGCCATGAAGCAGTGTAAATATAGAACCGTAGCCTCTAGTTTGTCAAATATCTTGTTATCAGAATTTCAGCAGGCTGAAACCGCTTAAGGCTGGCTGAGAGTGGCTACCTAAGTGAGGTATGGGCCTCGAGTTTCTTTTGCCTCCAATGGTCAAGTCTTTTGCATGCCTTATTGAAGGCTGTGATTAGAATATATACCTCTTAGTATAATTTA
>JABFAK010000317.1:0-38984 GCA_013266265.1 Fusarium sp. NRRL 66182
CGCCAAGGTCGACCTTGGCGACGACGAGCTTAACGCTGCTGTACCCCACAACGATCTTGCCCAGGCCTTCAAACGTCTGGCCGCTGTTGCTGGAACTTCAACCTGCCACTTAGCTCTGTCCAAAGAACCCGTCTTTGTGCCTGGAGTCTGGGGCCCCTACCGCGATGTTCTCCTGCCTGAGTTTTGGATGGCTGAAGGTGGCCAGTCTGCGACTGGAGAGCTTCTGCGACACATGCTTGATATCCACCCCGCTTACAATGAAACATGCGCCTTGGCCAAGGCTGAGGACAAGCATATTTATGACTTCCTCAACAATCACCTCGAGTCGATGGTCGAGAAGCATAACGCACCCTCCATCTCATACCTGGGACGTCACCACTTCTTCTATGGTGATCTGTGGGGCAATCGCTCACCCATCGCCGATCCCAACATGAAGGGCAGCATGATTGGTCTGGACAGCGACAAGAGTACTGATAACATGGCGCTCTGGTACTATGCCACGATGGAGTTCATTGCCATGCAGACCCGTCAGATTATCGAGCAGATGAACAATGCAGGACATGAAATCTCATCCATCTTCATGTCTGGTTCTCAGTGCCAGAACCCCGTTCTCATGAATCTCCTGGCTACTGCGTGTGGCATGTCGGTCCTGATTCCCCGGTACGTCAACGCTGCTGTCGTTCATGGTGCTGCCATGCTCGGCGCCAAGGCAGCAAGCCACAGCAAGGAGGATGGCAGTGAGCCTGAGTCCCTCTGGAGCATCATGGACCGCATGAGCAAGCGAGGTCGGCTGGTTGAACCCAGCAGTGACGAGGACGAGAAGGCGCTTCTTGACGCCAAGTATGAAGTCTTCTTGGACATGTGCAAGACTCAGCAGGAGTATCGAAAAAAGATAGACAAAGCTGTGTCTGAGCGCGTTAATGCACCTGGTGCGTAGAGATTCAGCTTGTGTATATTGGATGTTAGCGCGTATTGTGAACAGCTCTGGATATAGAGTAGATGGTCGCTGGATTCGGGCGATTGGCGTCGGAATTTGATGAAGACCAGTAATTACTGCACACATGCACATGGATCTATGTAGCTGTGAAAGGGATAAACGAAGTAGATTAATTGAAACCTTTTCTTTGCTGATTTTAAACGTGATGAAGCGTTGCTGTTGTAGGTAGGTAGGTAGTGTTGCCTGTGAAGGCATTCTCGCCTCTGATTGGCCAAAGCTTTCACCTCATCCCTGCCTTGACCCCGTTCCTAAATTTCTAGAAACAAACGCGCCGCCGTCTCTTGTTGACCAAACTTTCTGTATTCCTTCAACCACGCATTCAGACAGCTTAGCTTGTCTGTGATCGACCTCTCATCGCTTTAGCTATCGACCAAAGGAAGCTCGATCACATTCTTTGAGGATCCACGATATCTGAGGCGCCATGTCTCTCTTTGGACAAACGGCCAACACGGGCGGAAGCTCGCTGTTTGGCGGTGGAGGCAACACAGGTGGCACTACAGGTGGTGGTGGTGGACTTTTTGGACAGTCGACGACACAAAATCAGCAGAGCGGAACGGCTGGTGGAGGTCTGTTTGGACAGCCGGCGCAGAATCAGCAGCAGCAGCAGCAGCAACAGCAACAACCACAGAGCGGCGCGACGGGAGGAGGTCTGTTCGGAGGACTAGGTGCAAACAAGCCTGCGACAGGCGGTGGCCTGTTCGGACAGCCGCAACAACAGCCGCAACAACAGCAATCGAGCGGAACCACGGGGGGTCTCTTCGGGCAGCCAGCGCAGGGTCAGCAAACTGGAACCACGGGGGGTCTGTTTGGAAATCAACAGCAGCAGCAGAAGCCCTCGCTCTTTGGCTCTTCCCTGGCGCAGCCTTCTGCGGCCGCGAAGCCATCGCTATTCGGCCAGCCGCAGCAGCAACAACAACAACAGCAACTTCAGCAGAACGCTCCATCGATGCTTGGCGCAAGCACGCTAGGAGGAAGCACCTTTGGCGGTAGTCTCTTCGCTAGTCAAGCTCCCAATGGCCAGTCTCAAGCACAATCTCAACCAGCGGGCGCTTATTTCGACAGTCTCTTTGCCAAAAGCCAAAAAGCCGATGGCAAGGCCAACATGGAGGACCTCCCCAGCCTCGAGCTTGGTCTTGGTGATCTGCGCCATCGATTGAGGAAACTTCAGTCAAAGCCCAGCGATAAACCCTTGGGCGGCAAGGCTCACTATCTTCTCGCTGCCTCCGGTGTCGATCCCGGTGTCGCTGCCAAGGATCTCGGTCTTCTCGATGTTCAAGCCGGCCGTACTGAGCGAGCAACCCATGGATACGCTCCTAGCGAACTCGATGTCGAAACATATCTCTCGAACCTCCAGACCAAAACGACTCTCAGCATGATTGCTGACGGCCTCGATCGATCAGTTCGCGACTTTGATAATTTCCTCGAAGATAATGTGACAATGGAATGGGAGGCACAACGAAAGCGCATCTACCAGCACTTTGGAATCACGCCCCGCCAAGACACGGCTACATCTGGACGGGAATCTCAGAGTGCATTTGGTCGTTCCAGGCGCAAGAGCCAGGCACCAGCTTCCAAGAGTGCCAGAGCTAGTGTCTTGGGCAAGTCAACGCTCCAGAAGTCGGTCATTGGAACGCCCAGCCGAATCGGGGCTCACCAGACGGATTTCTCAGATGTCGATCGTTCTTCTGAGACTGGAGGCCTGGATGGTCGTGCCTCGTCTGACGACCGAGTGCTACGTGAGAGGCAGGGACGCCTATCTGAGAAGATTCGCAACCTCAATACTGCTCGTCTGCTCAAGCGTCCCTACCCCATTCTCTCCGAGCTCGCCGCAGTGGAGAAGAAGTCTCACGAGCCTCATGCGCCTCATCTTGTAGAGGCCTACCTAGCTGTCATGGAGATTGTGGGCGAGAATCCCGATGCAGAGACGACACTCAATAATGCGACGGCCAAGGAGCGCGAGTTTGCAGATATGTATCTTAATGAAAACCCCAACTCTGCCAAGGCAGTAGAGATGCGGAAGCGCATCCTCAACGGCGCAAACGCTTTTCTGGAGAAGCAGTTCTTACGCGAAGTTGAGTCACTTATCGCTAAGCACCCTCACGAAGCGAAACTCGGCGGTCTCCCCGACATTGTCAGCAAGGTCAAGGCGTACATCCGGCTACGGTCTGCGCGAAAAGACCTAGTCCCTGATAATACGGAACTGCAACAGGTCCAGGGCGAATATGTTTGGGCTATTGTCTTTTACCTACTCCGCTCAGGACACGTGAGCGAGGCGGCCAAGTATGTCAACGACAACACCAATCAGTTCCGAGGCATCGATAGGACCTTTGCCACATACTTAAACAACTACGCCGCCAGCGAGGATCGACGCCTCACCAACAGGAAGCTTCTGGATCGATGCACAAACGAGTACATTCAGCGATCGCGCAACGCTCCTGAGAACTCGATCGATCCTTTCCGTATGGCTTGTTACAAGGTCATTGGGCGTATCGAGCTCGGCAACCGTAACCTGGACGGACTGAACACGGATATCAACGACTGGATCTGGCTCCAGTTCAACCTGGCAAGAGAAGGTGACAAGACGATCGAGATGGCTGGCGAGTCGTATGGCTTGGCCGAGTTGCAGTCGAGCATCCGAGAAATTGGCTTGAAGCACTTCCCCAAGGCCACCTCGGAAGACTCCAACGGCAGCTTCGGCATGTTCTTCTACCTGCAAATTCTGTCGGGTATGTTTGAGGACGCCATTGCCTACCTCTACCCCTTCTCATACGTGGACGCTGTGCACTTTGGCCTGGCTCTCGAGTTTTATGGTCTGCTTCGACCAAGCGATGCCATGTCGCCGTCTAACGACTTGCGCAGCTACAGCACCAAGAACTTGCCACAGATCAACTTTGGCCGCATGATTGGATACTACACTCGCGACTTTAGAGCTGCGGATGTTGTGTCTGCTGTGGACTACCTGACACTTATCTGTCTGAACCAGGACCTTGGCGGCGAGGCAGGCCAGCGACATGGCAGTCTATGCCACGAAGCGCTACGCGAGTTGGTTCTTGAGACGCGCGAGTTCAGTAAGCTGATCGGCGACATCCGACCAGATGGTCGACGAATCCGCGGCATCATTGATGAGCGAGGCCCTCTGATCGGTCTCGATGCTGAGGACGACTTTGTCAACACTGTCACACTTCAAGCTGCCAGCTTTGCGGATGAGAATGGTCGCACAACAGACTCGGTGCTACTGTACCATCTGGCCGGCGAGTATGATACGGTCGTTGCCATTGTCAGCCGCGCACTGAGTGAGGCTGTCTCTCTTGAGATTGGCGAGGACCCTATGCGACTCATGCCCGTCAAGCCTCGAGCTGGCGGCCAAGAGGCCGAGGCTGGCAGCAGTCTTAGCCTAGCGGCGATTGATGACCCTGTCGAGTTGGCCAAGACTATGATGAGCATGTATGAGCGAGATGCCATGTTCTACAGGAGAATTCAGGACCAGAACCAGGTGGCCTGCCGAGTGTTGTTGGAGATGAGCAGCATCAAGGGCTTGGTGGAAGCTGGACAGTGGGCTCAGTGCCTCGACGTAAGTTACAATGTCTCCCCGCAACACAGATTGATGCTGACATGAAAATGGACAGAGAATCCGAAGCCTCGAGATTTTGCCTCTGGATGCGGCAGGTGATGGCAGCACCATCCGAGCATATGCCTCCAAGTTCTCCGGTCTCTCGCAGCCCGTGTCGATCAACGTGCCCAACCTGCTGATGTGGACCATCATCTGCTGCGTTCGCCAGCGGGAGCAACTTATGAGCGGGCAGTTTAGCGGCAACGAGGGGACGCGACGACTCATGGTAGATCAGCTGAAGCAGATGACGCTGGATCTGACAACGTATACCAGTCAACTTCGATACCGTTTCCCGCCTCACCTGCACGAGGCGCTCGCGAGAGCATCGGCAGAGTAGGGCTTTGACGTGCTGGGTTAATAGCTTACGTGCATGGAAGACAGAAGACTGGGAGATTGGCAAGGTCAGATACACAAGGACAAAGCAAAGACTAGGCGAGATGGAATTGCGGGGGTTGCAGTAGAAACACTCAATGATCATGTAAAAAAAAAAAAAGGAATTGGAGGAAGAGAGTGCAATCTCTTTTTGTCTGCGGCTTTATAGTAATTGTACCATCACATTGTATTGATGCATGCCTTATTGGTCAAGATGGTTGGTTGTATTGAGCCGTGATGGATTAGCCATGTATGTAATATCGCATCTGAATAGTAAGTGGTTCCGTTTCATCACCTCAAATGAGTGAGCATCTTGTCTCCGGTCTGACCACATGACTGACCCGGTTCTGACTTGTAGGGCGAAACAGTCTGGCTCGGCCACAGTGATCAGATAGAGAGAGTCCTGCAAATCAATATCATCTGAGCTTCATGTTGGTCACTGCCTTGACTCGTTTTCAAATCTTGCAAACCATCTCTCACCATCATGGGCTCACTTGATCCTAATCGAACGGCCTCTTAAATCCATCACGAGAGCTTCTCAATGAGATAGTCTCCAATTTACCCAATCTTGGGATCAAGATCCTGCGTCTAGCATGCACCTATCTCAGCCAAGCTGGGCGGCTTGGTTTCACCCGTGTCTTTCTCTCTCATGTGAAGAGGGAATTTAGCAGGTCTCGAATATGAGTGACCTTGCGAGTTTCAAGTTGATAGAGCGAGGTGTCAGTTTTGTTGCTCAAACTCAAACTGTCCAAGGTACCCAGAGTTCCTGTTAGCACTTGCCGTACCGTTGCTCGTGGTTTAATTACCTACAGCTCTAGTACATCACATGACCTACAAAAGACTCGACACGCCGAGGCAAAAAAACTGCCGTATGGTCTGTGCGCCCACCCGATTCAAGGGTCCATGACTCGGTCATCACACGGAGCTGGCGGGCTTTATGAGTCAACAGTCCCCCCTCGGAAGGCCCCAATCTGCTCTTTCCAGTTACAATTGTTTCCACTGACCCGGTAATCGCTTGTGTGACGACGCGATCTACTCTTAGCCTTTGGGCCTCGCCTTTTCTCTTGTTGCGAGGGAGAGCGAGTGAGAGACAGGGGGATAATATCCGGCTTATTTCCCCCTTGAACTTGTTGACTGATCTGATTGACTCGTGAATAGACGGACAGACAAGTCACAAAGGACGAGGAGGAGCCGCGACTCCCTTTTTTAAGGCAGAGAGAGAGAGAGAGAGAGGTTCTACATATCTTTGCACGCTAGGGTGGATACAACCTCATCCCCCGTCCCCTTACCCCCCACACACTCACGTACAACATACATATGTATATTCTCTCACTCTAGACTCGCTTTCTCATCTACAACTGCCGAGGACAAGCCCACTCCCGAGACGGGGCGGCCCCCTCCTCTGCACCAATGGCCTCCGGCCCCGATACCCCAGGAGCGGTGCAGAGCCCTGCCGACCCGGGCCCCGGACCCGATGATGACTCCTCGGCTTCACTCAAGCGCGACGCAGACACGGCTAATCCAAGGTCGCCTGCAACTGGTGATGAGGCCACCAAACGGAGGAAGAAGGCTGGTCCAGGGAGTCGGGGAGTAGCCAATCTGACGCCTGAGCAGCTGGCCAAGAAGAGAGCCAACGGTGAGCAACAAACGTCTTTTGCTTTTTGTTTTTACTACTCTTCTCGTGATACGTCATTCATCATGTTGCAGATGAGCCTCAGACAAGCTTGTGAGGGATAATCACAACCCTTGTTCGTTCGTCCTGATTCAGTGGTTGATCTTCCCATGACTATCCCTTTCTGTCTTGAATCTTACCCGATCCATCCATCCATGACATCTGACAAGAACAAATGCAACCAACAACACTCTCACTAACAACCCCATCCTAGACCGTGAAGCTCAGCGAGCCATTCGGGAGCGCACAAAGAATCAAATTGAGGCCCTGGAGCGTCGCATCCAAGAGCTCACCAATCAGCAACCTTATCAGGAACTACAAAGCGTCCTGCGTGCCAAGGAGGCTGTCGAGCAAGAGAATGCCGACATCAAACGACGATTAGCTGGCATAGTTGCCATGCTCCAACCTATCATTGGCCATGGTAAGTTAGTTATTCCTCATACAATAAACAAGGCTGGTGATTAACACATCAGGATAGCTGCTACTGAACAAACATATGTATCGCCGGCTCAGACATATGCACCCACAATGCAGCACGCTGCTCTGAGCCTTCACAACAACCACCACCACAACAACCACCACCACAACAACACAAATACCGTCTCAACACCTGGCAGTGCTGCATCTCCTCCAAGTCATGAACATCCCCCTACTCAATCCCACTGGAATCCTCATCCTCATCCTCACCCTCATCTTCATCACCAGCAACAACAACAACAACAACAATACCACTCACCCCACCCACCTGCTAGCCCTTCAACCACTGCAAAAGCTCAAACTGCAAACCAATTAACCCAACAGCGTCATGAGCTCCGACACGGACTCGAGTTAGGCCCTGAGCGGCTTGGACTGGAGTTTCTTCTTGAACCTTCTCAGCGAGCGAACCGTATACAGAATGGTGTTAACGGCGCCCAAGACACGCCTCAGTTTCATCACATGCCTATGAAGCATGACTGGACAGGTGTTGGTCAGGAGCGTGCATTGCACAGCCGCTCAACCAGCTGGGGTTCGCAGGGTAGGCCAGGTCATTCTGGACAGGAGCAACAGCAACAGCAACAAGCCCAATCCCACACTCAGCACGTTCTATCGGCTGCTCATACTCCTGAGAGCGTCCATAGCCCTGGCTATAGTCCCGCCATGAGCTCGGCCGGTGCGCCTGTGCCTCGCAGTGAACCCAGTGCCGTCGATCCTACAGCTCCCATCAAGAACTGTGCACCAACATGTCCTCTTGACTCGCTGCTGCTTGACTTTCTCAGTGAGCGTCGCCAACGTGCCGCGGATGGCCTTCCTGCACAGGAAGTTGTTGGCCCTCGCTATCCCTCCGTCTCGTCCCTTCTCAACCCTGCCAACAGCGCATACAGCCATCCTCTTTCCAAAGTCTTTACCGATATCCTGGCCACCTTCCCCGACATCTCGAATCTTCCTGAGCGTGTGGCCGTGCTCTACATCATGTTCCTCGTCATGCGTTGGCAAATTGCTCCCACCAAGGAGAACTTCGACCGTCTTCCAGAATGGATGACACCACGTCCTGTACAAACCACCGTCCCTCATGCTGCCTGGCTTGACCACATCCCCTTCCCCAAGATGCGTGACCGTCTCGTCCGCGATCATAACCCCCTCCTGTATCCCTTTGACAACTTCTTTGTTCCCTTTACCACCACGCTCTCGCTGTCCTGGCCATACGAGGACACCGACACGCTGCTCCAGAACCCGGACACCGATGAGGTCATGATCAACCCCGTCTTTGAACGCCATCTTCGGAACTTGGACAACTGGAAATTGGGGGGTGCTTTTGCCAAGGCTTTTCCTACGCTGGTTGGGACATTCAATCTCAGCTCGTCCACTTCCCCACGGCCGTCGTCATCCAGCAGTCGATAGGGGGGTGCCTGAAAACGTTTGGTTTGTAAAGAGGTCGTGTATACAACATATGTTTTACATCTCGGGCGTCAGGGTATATTGCATATAAGATAATTTTTCGATCCATGAAGGTTACGGCATGGGCCCGACTTTATCTCGAGGAAAGAGAAATGCTGTATTTGTTGTTTATCATTGGGTCATGGCTGGTTATCATATTGGTAGAGGCTACGGAACGATCAGAGTCGTTATGGAGTTGTTCGTTCCGGTAAGAGCAAAAGTATGTATGCATGTTTGTTTGTTGACGATTAGGAAAACTTGGCATTTGGATATCTTTTTTTTTTTTGGCATAGACATAATAGGCAGCAGGGCCTTGAACTTGTATCTCGTAATATCATGGTTCTGTCTCACGAAGTGGTAGAGTTGAACCGATGTTTGGGATAAGCTTTCATATTTGTAACTGCACAAGCCTTTAGCTGTTGCATCCATGTGAGTTGTGGCCCGGTGAGAACTTACTTCAGGTCAATGGTGTGCATCCCCTCAAGGCAATCCTGAACCTTGAAGTTCTGAGACACCGTAGTCTGTTCGACTTGGATGTTGATCTCATCCCCGTCAGCATCTTTGTCAACGACGCTCTCACTGTCCGAATCCTCGGAGTCACTGCCTTCCTCTAACGGGCTGTAATCGTGTTCTATAGCCTCGTCGTCCCCGGGCTTATAGTTTATCGGATGACAGTCTAACAGCTCGCCTGATGCAGTCTCGCCACCTCTGTCTTCTTCGCTGTCGTCGTCGGGGTCATTGGAGAGGTCGTCGATGGAGGACTCAATCTCTGAAGGCTCATAGTTTGAGCCTGAGTCCGCAGTTGGATTCGTCGTTGTCATCATTTGAAACCGCTCCAAAGAATGCAACAAATGTTTGGGTGTAGCTGGTAGTCTGTCTGACTCGTATGCTAATCCTAGGTCGTTGAGGGTACAGGTATAAAACTACTGCCTCATGTAACGCAGAATTGACAACGCAAACGCTTCGCCTACCACCCATTTGGGTAGCACTATCAAGGCACCAAGTCGAAACTGGTCTTTGTTGGTAGATGCCACTCAGTCCTGATAAACCCAAGTTATTTATTTGGGTAAAGGTATTCTGGGGTCAGAGGTTCTCCCCTTTCTAGTCACCATTTTTTCTTTTGCGGTTGACTACTTTCTAAAACGAGTGTGTTTATGACAAAAACCCTCCTTGTACTACCGGCAAGGACCTTTGTTTGTAGACCAAGAAGCGTGAGAGGATGGGATGTATCATGTTTAGACACTCTCATCACCTCGCCTCCAGCTCTATAATCTCCCTAGGTATGAAGTGGCAGGGCACTGCAATCATAGGAGGAGCTGCACAGAAGCGCGGTTGCCTGAGGACCGTGTCAGGTGCCTGGCACTGCTACTATACCTTAGCCAGACCAACTTATCACCGTCATAACAAAGCTTGCCCAAACTTGTTTGTTTTCATCAACATTTACCACATTTCTTGGTTCTTTATTTACTCTCATGCCCCATCAGTTACCGCTAGGCAGAAAAGGCAGGATATGGTACTATAAGAGGCGTGCTTCCTCTTCTCGATCGACACTTTCACTCATACATGAACAACTACAAGAAGCCATAGAGACTCGAGAACACTTGGTAAAGCGAAAACGAATCTCACGGTATGTTAAGAAGATGGATTCTGAGGGAGAAGAAAACAAAGTAGCAAGCCGCTAACCGATCGAGCAGTGATGTGTTCAGACACGCCTGACGTTCTCTTTGACTCTCTGGGACAGTTAGAGATGCTACCATTGCATCACCTGAACACAAATCAGCTACGGTACCACTGCCTCTTGTCTTATGTAGGACATTACGGCCATGAACTATATCCAGAGGAGTCAGAAGGTGCCCCAGCGAATACCGCGGACAGCAGTGAGCAAGCGATCCCGACCCCCAAGCCATGGATCAACGGCCTCTGCCCGGACTGCGGTATGAAAGTAGCTTCTGGTATGGGCAGATCCCAGCATAAAATATCGTGTTGGGGCAGATGTGACAGGTGTGATGGAAGGGGTCTGGCATGCGAGCCCACCAGCCGCGATGGCGGCCCGTGTAAAGAGTGTGTCGAGAACCATCTTCAGTACACACGGCCGGATCCGAGCACGCTGGGTCTTTACGACGCCGGCGAATGCAAGCTGCCGCGGGCGATGCAAGTTTTGCAGTCCCGATGAGGTTTGCGACCATGGCTCAGGAGGGGCTCTCAGCCGCAAACGCTGCATTGAACAAACTCCCCGCCTCCCCTGCGGCGACTTTACACGTGCGGATGGCTCCGAGCCTCGTATTAAAACCTGCGACAAGTGGGAGAATCCGATCCTAGAAGAACATGTCAACAACAAGCTCCATGTGGCTCTCAACCAGCTGCGCTCTGGGATGAGTCAAGATGAGATCTCTACTTGGAAGAACCTCAAGACGCTTCAAAAAGGGTGGGCCGATGCTCCAGTCAAGGAGAACAACCATCAGATAGTTCCCGAGGATCCAGGGGAGCCCTCAACTCCTAGTGACCAAGAGTTGTTGGTCCAAAGTCAAGCGGTCCGGGATTGCGTGAAAATGTTACAGAGTTGCCAAGTCGAGCTGCCAAGGACATCCAATGCAGACCATGGACACTACAAGAAGATCCAGGCCCAAGCCGAGACTCGATCGCGTGAGCAGGAGGACGAGGAGCCATTTGACTTCTGTGGAGCCAATGGAGAGCTCATAACCAGGACGCTATTTACATTATCTCGCTCCAAGCAACAGTCTTCCCGCAAGAGGATACTGGACTTTCCCCCTGAGCCAGAAGACTCGGGCGTCTGCAAGCGCTGTAGTATGTACAGCAAGGAGCTATCGGATCATGAGCCCAGTTGCATGGGTCAATGCGAAGAGTGTTTCCTGAGCGAAGTGCCCTGTGCTCATCCGCCAGGCAAAATGACTTGTGCACGGTGTGAAAAGCTAGGGAAGAGTTGCAAGAAGTTCTCGCATAAAGATGTTGCAGTGGCTAAGGCCAAGGTGTGGTGTGATAAATGCCACACTTACAAGCCCGGCGACCTGGATACCTTCTACCAACATCACCGACTATGTCGGGGTAGATGCCAGCCTTGTGCTATTGCGACCGTGCCTTGCGAAAGAAAGTCTGGGGTCAAGAAGTGCATCAGGTGCACTGATGTCGAAGAATGTATTGGCCATTCTCACGCCAATCAAGAAGACACGGGTGTCTGTTCCAAGTGCCTAGACACCAAGGATAACCTCACGTCACACGAGTACAATTGCCGGGGAAGATGTGAGCCTTGCCGAAATGCGGGGGATCAAGTGCCCTGCAGGCGCAAACATGGAGCCAGGAAATGTATTGATTGCAAGACACTTGAGGAATGCTGCAATTTCTCGCACGAGAAGCCAAAGGTCATCAAAACGAAAGCGACTGTCGACAAGAAGCTATGCCGACGCTGTCTCACACGGTTCCCGGAAAACACCGACGACCAGGTGTACCGCCACTGGCAACGCTGCCCCGGCAGATGCACTGAGTGCGTAAGAAAGCTGAAAAACTGTGAGCGCAAACACGGCCAGATGTACTACTTGCGCGACTAGCAAGATCTGCGTGCTTGCGAACCGTGTCAGGCCCGTCTGTGGAAAATGCGGTAAGTCGTACGCCAATAATCAGTCCCGCAATCGTCACCAAAAGTATTGCACTGCCAAACCGAAGCCTGATGAGGACTCGAAGCCTCATAAGGGTGAGGGGAGCTCAGAGCCTCATAAGGGTGAAGAGAGTTCAGAGCCTAGGAGGGCTTTAAAGCGAAAGGCGAGCCTAAAGGGAAAGAAGAATCCGAAACGCAAGAAATAAGATCTCCACGGTATAACTTGCTGCGGAGCGGGCATGGTCGTGTGTTCGGATTTCAGCGTTCAGCAAAAACATCAGATCAAGCAAAATCTGGATCAAAGTAGCCGTCGCCTCTTGTTGATAGGACAAGTTACAGTGATCAACGATGGAAAGGAGGCAGTAATTCAGGTATATAGGTAGTGAAAGGGCCATATCGAGAAGTTGGCACGATGAACTTGGCAACCCAGCCCCTTATTCTATCAAACCTCATCCTCCCACGTCATGGTACCAAACGAAAACTTCCGTAACAAGGATCCCTCACCAATGAATAAACTCGGCATTCTTTCTCTTGGCATCTTCTGGAACATCAGTGCCTTGATAGGGGCGTCGGTATGAATAGACTCCACAGCCGGACACCTTAGGCGACATCCAGACTTTAACGAGAAGAGTCTCACGGTTCCATTATCTTGCGCTGCAGCGACAACATTCAGCTCCGGGCTGGCATCCCACCCAATGTGAAAGTGTGCCTCATTCTGGTGCCCCTGGAACAGGAGAAGAGGTTTCGCTCTCCGCGGTTTGCGTGAAAGAAACCGTACATCGTAAAGGGCCATTGAGCTCTGCAGCCCTGATACAAGGACCTGGTGTGGGTTTACGCTCTTGACATGCGAGATGGAGCTTGTGTGTTTGGCAAAAGACCACTGCGTCTCTGGGGCGCGAAAGTCTGTTATCCAAAGTCTAGGCTGCCGTCCGCCCGCAAGCAGAATGTTATGGTTGCCCTCTTGAAAGTCCTGCGCAAAGATTTCCTGCGGTAGCTGCGTGCCTTTTGGTGAAGCGTCAGGAGCAATAGCTGAAAAGGACTCGTTGGAGCGCACTTGTAAGAGACCCTTGTTTGAGCCAACGACGCAGATGAGGTCTGAGGATGGAGGGGCAGGCGTGCTGCTATGAACCATCCATTCGTCGTGGACCCCATGGCGAACAGATAGTCGCTGGTAATTGTTTCCTGTCCCTGGTCAGCTGAGATCCACGGGATGGAGGGGAACTGCTTACTCTCACCCAGAAGCCAGTGCGGCCGTATCATGTCTTCAGGAGCTGACAGTACTGGGGAAAAGAAGTAGAGACCAGGACTGTCTCCAGGCTCACGCGAGGTCAGGAGAATCTTATGTGAAGGGCCATGATATTTAATCGATGACATCTGGGGACACCGGACCATCTCAGCACGAAACGATAGGGCTCTGCCAGAGGAGCTAGGTGCTTCTCGCGAGAAGAATACCCTATGATAGTTAGCAAGAGAGGTGGTTCAGACCATGTAGACCTACTTATCATTCTTATCTGTAGGAATATTGGTCCCCAGCAAAGTCTCTTCGTCCAGGGCTGCATGAAAATCAGTCATCTCATCCAGCTCAAATGCCATATTGACTAAAAACTCACTCGCATAGGCAACTCCCAACCCCGTCTTCGCATCTTCTCCAGCGACATAGAAGCACGACATATTGGCATACCGCTGCCTCGCAAAACTTGGGGCAAAGGGTACATCTCCCTTGGCCACCAAACCCCCCGTCCAGGCCGCAGCTCCAACGTCCCCATCCTCTATCCTACCACGCCCACGCTCTGCAATATAGGGCAGACCAATCTCACGAGCGAGCAGTGCAGACGTAACAGTCTCCTTTCCAACAGCATGCCGTTTGATGTGGTTCCGTATCAGGTGTGCTCTGCGCTGGGATACCTTCTGGGCCTTTTCTTCGATTGTGCGTTTTTTGGCAGCAGCTAATGACCATGCAGCTGATGAAGGCGCTGTCTGTGTCTTTTCAATCTTGAAGTATCTCTTCTTTTCAGGATCTAGACCAATGTCAGAGAGAGATGGCCGTGTTCAGAGACCGGAATTCTAGCCACCATAAAAATAGCCAGGAATGTCGCGATTCATCTTCGGTCTTCAGCTAGATCTTCGACTAGCCTGGGCACGGGTTCTATCCAATCATTAATTAGCGGTATAAAAGGGCTTGGGAGACACTGCTTCTTCGCCCAGATGGTAGACGCTGACAATCGATCGTTCTAAAGGTAAAAATGTCACTTCCAGGCAAACATAGCCTTAGGAAGGTGAAGTATAATATCACGTGATAACAAACAACATATGTATGGCAACACAAGTGGGTATTGGCCATACACGACCAGAGCATCGAGCAACGAGACAGTAATCATACATCACATATTAACTTTAAAGAGACTTCAAGACCTGCTAAGCATCACACAGAGGGAGCAATAGTTATTTAACTCTTTATTATTAGGTGTCTAAAAGACGTTGTCTAGGGGTATGAAAGTTTCCTCAACCGCTCCAGGAGTCTCAGTACTCGGGTACGAGTAATACGGTTCAAATTTGGACAAGCGAAAGTGAAAAGTCGATCGATGGTGATCTGGGTATATACCATCTAGTTTACTGTGACTTCTCGTGCTGAGTAGAGACACGTTGAAGGGAAACAACTGGAACAACTGTTAGCAAGCTGTAAACAATCAAGAAAGATCCGTATCAAACTTACCGAAATCCTCAAGGGATCGCTGCTTCTGGTTCTTGTTGGGAGACTTTCCGTGCATCATGTTGTCGAAACCGGCGCTGCCCTGCATGAAGTAGTAGAGACCACCCATGACACAGAAAACACCGAAGGAAAAGATCCAGACACGAACGACAGCAACAATGCTGGTCTGGCCACCAACGAACCAACCGAAGATACAGAAGAGGGTGGCAAGGATATCAACGACCAAAATGGCGCCAGAGAGCTGCCAAGAGGGGATGGATGACCAGAAAGGACCGTTGGCACGAGTGATGAAGATGAGCCAGTTCTCAGTAAGAGAAATCTCGAGGAAAAGAATCTCATCCATAACACCAAAGTTCTGAGCAATACCACCATCCTCAGAGTTGGCGTACATGGTGGTCAGGGCAATCCAGGTACCGATAGCAAGGACGAAACCGAGAACAACAGACATGCCCCAGAGCTTGGGCAAGTTCCACTTGACTGGAGTCTGAGAGAAAGGCGCATTGTCGTAGGCGATAGCCAGGGTGGCAATATCGGCGAAAATGGCAATAAAGACAACAAGCTCAATGTCGAGAGATCGGTTGAGGATGGCAATCCAAAGACCAAGGAAGATCTCCATATGCAGAGAAAGAGCGATACGGTAGACAACGTAGGCGTACATTCGATGGAAAATCTGACGCGATGTCTTCAGAGCATCAATGATAGCACCTAGACCAGGGGCAAGGAAGACAATATCGGAAGCAGAGCGGGCAGCATCAGAGGCACCTTCGACGGCAATACCAGTATCGGCCTTCTTCAGAGAGGGAGCGTCGTTGACACCATCACCAGTCATGGCAACGAGGTAGCCACGCTGCTGGAGAATCTCGACAACGTTGTACTTGTGCTGGGGGAAAACCTCAGCGAAACCATCGGCAGCCTCAACGAAATCGTAAACCTCAGAACCGGGCATGTCACCGCCACCACCAAGGCCAAGGCGCTCAGCGTTGTAGACGTTGGTACCAAGACCGAGCTGACGGGAAGTTTCACGAGCGATACCAACGGCATCGCCAGTAAGCATCTTGATAGAAAGACCGAGGCGCTTGGCTTCATTGATAGTGCGGGCAGTATCGTGGCGGGGAGGGTCGGAGCAAGGCATAATACCGAGAATCTCCCAAGCGCCCTCACCTCGCTTGCGAGCAACACCAAGAGATCGGAAGCCACGAGTAGCGAATTCAGCAACACAGTTCTTGTACGAAGTATCGATTTCCTCAGGGATAGGATGATCCTCCTCAACAGTCTTGAGAACGAAGAGAGGGGCACCCTTGACACAGATGATACGCTCACCCTGAGGAGACTCAACAACAGCTTGTACCTTCTTGGAGACAGGGTCGAATGGGTGGAAGTCGAGAACCTTGTACTTGGACAGAACACCCTTGGCACGAGGGTAGAACTTCAGAGCCTTGAGGAAAGCCTTGTCAATGGCATCAATACCCTTCTTCTTGCGGGAGGCGGCCAGACAAGCAGTAAGCATCAGGTCATCAGGCTCAACACCGGCGACACAGAATGGCTCAGCAAGAGAGAGCTTGTTCTTGGTAAGAGTTCCGGTCTTGTCCGAGCAAAGAATCTCGACACCAGCAAGGGACTCGATAGCAGACAACTTTTGCACGATCGCCATCTTCTTAGCGAGATATGCAGCACCTACCGCCATAGTTGTGGTCACTACAGCAGGAAGACCGACAGGGACACCGACAATGGTGATGGCCAGGGTAAATCGGAGGATTTCGACGATTCCATTGCTGCGGTAGAAGCCTGAGACCCAAACAACAAGCAGAGTAGCGACGACAAGGACTAGGAGAACCGTGCCGATGCCGTTGAGAACCTCGGTGAAGTGACCAGTTCCTCCGCTGCTCTGAGAGACAAGGGCAGCAGCACGACCGACAAATGTATTGTCACCGGTAGCAGTGATGATGACAAAGGCCTCACCACGCTTAACAGCGGAAGATGCGTAGCAGTTGTCTCCGTGGTGCTTGTCGACAGCAAGAGACTCTCCAGTAATGGCGGACTGATCAACCTGACAGAAGCAGCCCTCGGTGACGAAACGACCATCAGCGGGGATGATGGTACCCTCCTCAACCTGGAGGATATCACCGGGAACAACCTCGGGAGCTTCAATCTCTTTCAGGGTGCCATCACGGAGAACAACGGCCTTCAGAGCAAGTGTCTTCTCTGCAATAAAATTAACGACATGTCTTCAACAGGATACGAGTGAGCGAACGTACTCAACTCTTCAACAATGCTACCAGCTTGATACTCTTGGATGAATCCAACGCAGGCGTTGAGCATTAGGAGCGCCAAAATCACGCCGAAGTCAATCCAATCTTCTAATCCAGCTGCCAATACAGCAGCAGCTTCCTATGAACGTGTTAGCATGGTGTCGTGTCTTGTGTCGTGTCTTGTGTTGTGTTGTGTCTTGCATGCAGGTTGTGCACGGACCATCTCCCTAGATAGGGTGGGGACGACACATTTGGTGTGGGATACGAACCATAACAAACTATGGACGGTTAGCTGAATTCGTGAAACTTCCTGGAGATACTTGCCTGGATAGGACCAACGAAAAACATGAGGAACTTGAGTACCAAGTTCTCCTTTTCTTCCTTCATCTGATTGAGACCATACTTGCGACGCCTGGCGACGACTTCGGCCTCGGTAAGACCAACTCGTGAATCGGTTTGGAGCATATCTTCTGGGACAACACGTCCACCACCAGCCTGAGTTTCTTCCTCTTCGTCGAACTCGTGGCCATCTTCGGATTCGAGATCCTCGATCAGTGCGTCCATGTCCTCGTCGGGCTCCTCATCCTCCGCGGCGGGGGCCTTGGGAGCGTGGGAGGGGGGAGGAACTTGTCCTCGCTTCTCATCGAAGCCGCCAGTCTCGATGTTGGTGTCCAGCGCAGGAGCGCCGGTAGCCCTCTCTTCAGCCATGGTTGGTGACCGAGGAAGAAAAAGAAATGTCGATTCTTGGAGAGTTTGTAGGGCGGCTATAGGTGCGGATGCAGCAGATATTATAATAGGTAAAGGTTGAGAGCTGCTGTTCGTTGTTCTGCGAGAGAAACAGAGGAACAAGATGAGAGTGGGAGAGAGAAGAAGGAAAAAGAGGAAGTAGTGTCTTAGCACCGCACGAAGTTAGGGACGCTTATGGTAGAAGCATTCGTGGGTGAAGAGGAAAGGAAAGAGGAGAGAGAGTCGGAGGCGGGAGCGGGCTTCTTTTCAATGAGCGCGAGAAGCTTGAGCTTAGGTGCTTTCCCGGCGAGCTTCCCGGCCCACACTTGTGTATGTCCCTTGCAACAGACTTTCGGCCCTGATGAGACCTTGTCTCCAGGTGGGTACCACACTTCAATGCCTGCATATTTCTCCAAGACTGATTGTCTCTTACTCAGTACAGATAGCAATCTTACTCGCTACTCTGTCTTTCTGTGGCCCCCCCTTGACAAGAGACAGTGAAGACGCGACTGGGGTCTCTCAAACGGGTCCTACGGCGACGCAGACTCCACTGCGCGAAGAAGTGGATGGGTCTGTCCAAGCCGGGACGGGTGGATTATAATGGCCCCCCCCATCAGTCAGTTCCCACGAGTCTCGCGCAGGTTCCTGGCATGGTCCCTCGCGAATCCCAATATGCCCCAGGTTATTAGCTCCATGCCGTCTCCAGGTACGACCGGAAGGCCCTTGAGGTACGAGCTAGCAACAACTTTTCTCGACTGTACGAATTGGTTTGACCTCTCACGGCCCAGCCGACCCAGCCATTGGGACTGTGCTGGGCCATGACACTCTGCAATTGCTCTGCTTCTGCCGCCACTATGCACTTCAAAATTTCACTGCAGCCCAGTGCCAATTGCTTATTTGTATGCGCTCTTTTTTTTTCTCTTGCTTCTTCTTCTGCATTACCGATCAGAATCCTCATGACTCGAGATTCGCAAAGAACGCAACCAAAGATCGCTAGGTACGTACCTAGCGACAAATCAGACGCCAATTCAAGGCTACGGAGCAAAGAAGGTTCAGCACACCCTCCTACGATTTAGCTACGCCCTCTATCTCTAACTTTTCCATGTATTTGGTTTGCCTCAGTTTCTGCAAAACATCTACCACTGCAGGCCGAACGAGACAACTTTTCTCATCAATGCTTCATATTTTAACTCTTATGGCTTATGCGATCATGACCAGATGACAGTTATCACTCAATGGCAGCCTGGATTAAAGTTTATGAAATGAAAACATAAACGACACAATTTTCCACTATGTACGTAGCCATAACAACCACAACACAGTTGGAGATCAACAACATACCCATCTCATTCTACTAATCCAGTAAACAACGCAGTCACATCAGCATCCACCCAACGACGGAGAGTGCGTAGCGTCCATCAACTGCACCAGCTAGCACGCCAGCGTAGGAGCTACCTATGCCGTACCCTGTAACATCGGCTGGTCTCTCTTATCCCTCTCTCTCTCTCTCTCTCTCGTCAAAGTGTGTCTTATTTTCTGCTGTAATTCCAGCTAGTCAATGTACTGAGGTGTGTTAATCGTGCGTGCTAGGGGGGGGGTGTTTCTATGCCATCCCCCCCCCCCCCCCGGTCTGCTCTCCAAACGTCGGTCGCTGCAGGCCCCATCGAAATCGCCCTTACCCTTGTCCAGTCAAGGCAGCCTTCCTCATCAGAATTGTCCTCGGCCCAGTCCAAGTCCTTTCCATGCAGATGCAGCGCACAGTGTGTGGCGTTGGTCAGCGTGGGGAATGGAAACAAGACGGTAATCTCAGCATAGGGTGGAAGTGTAAAGGGAACGAACAAGAGAGGAGGGAAAAAAAGATTGAGAGGGTCCTGTCCGTTGCAGGCTAGATTCAGACATAGACTTGGAGTCTAAAATTGCCATGGCAATACAAGGGGAAAACACATAGGGTAAACAAAAGACAATAGCAAACTCAATTTGAGGAATATACTTGTCTGGTAGGTGCAGTAGCAAAATTGGCAAAATTGTGATAAAGTGTATCATCTACCTGCTTGTGGCTGACTGCTGATGATTTGTGTCATGATGAAGTCGTCATCATCAACCATCATCAATCCCTTACAAGAAACGATTTGCCTGATCTCAATGTGATGCGAAACCAAACATCAGGCAAAACAGAGTGTGCATACATGGGTTGGGGGAATTCCGCTCGTCGTAGTACGTACGTGCGTGCGGCATGTATTTTCTGGTGAAACTTTTACGAAAATAGGACACCAAAAAAGCCCACACTAAAACGGGTAATTTTACTATTCGTATCCAAACTTGATCAAGCATCACCAACTACGACAACTCCAAAAGCATCAGAACAGCATCTCCATGGGGATTCACTACGCCGTGTCCAAATACTCATCTGTAAGACACTGTGCAGCTCGATCCCGCTGAGCTTCCGCCCTCGAGGCCCCGTTGCACATGTGGGATGTATACTATGTATCAATCGAAGCTCGGTCCCTTTGTTCTATTGCCTCATTGCGAAAATTTTGCCTCACGATAGTACAAAGATATGTACAACTTTGAGTGTCTGCCTGCCAATGTCTGAACCTGCTGAATACAAACTTTTCTGCTGTACTTGAGCGCGTCCTCGCTGTTGGGGCCCCGGTACCTCTGCTGTATGTCATTGCTGGCCTTGCTTGTACCTGGCGTCGAGCTCTCCCGTTTACGCTGAGGGATTTTCCGCTCATGCGACGCCCCCATGCCCTGCCCCAGCTCTTGTTCTTTTGCCCCCCTGTGTATGGCTGATTATCGAAGGGAATGACGACACTGATTTGCCCAGCCCCGGCGGTCAGCAAAATCGCGACTGGAGGCACTGGAGAACGGGCACGGCGATTGTAGGCTCCGTTGCTCGAGCGGATTACCATTACGAGTAATAAATTAACCAATTTTTTTTTTGAATGAAAAGCCCAAAACCGTACTATGGTAGTGCTCGTGGCTCGTGGAGCCCGTCCAACCCCACGAGCCAACCACACAGCCTTTTGCTTGACGTGTGATACCCTTGCCGTACAGTAGGTTCAGAAGTACAACGCAGCAAACAAAGTATTTTGTGTTTCTGATAGTAGTAATGGCCAGATCGTCATGCTTCACCCGCCTTGCTTTTATCATGCGGCGCAGATTACGCTTCAAGATGGATTACAGCCGGATTGCGATATGCGCGCAAAGCATGTCGTTCAAATCCCAATTTCCGCTCTTGCTGCTGTATGGAGAAGTAAATAACAACGGAGTGACAACACTTTGAAAAGCTGACATTAAAACACATACAGTCTACGAAACAAACGCACCATAGAAGGCTTACTGTATTAATGATCACCTACATAGTACACTTATTACATCGAATTTGAGACTTGGCCCCACGGGATCTACCTCGTAACTGACCTGTATGGGAATTAGTCTGAGATGCATAACTTCATAGATGCCGTCCGATGACGATGATGCTGATCAGTTGCTCTGCGTCACTCACCGATCTAGGTAGTTATGTACTGTACTTGCAGGGTGACTTTGCCGCGTGTGAATTCTTCTTTTTGACTTCGCGACGAAACAATGGAAGCATGAGGTTAATTGTGCATACAAATGCTGAAAAGGGATATCGAGTCGCGCGCTACACAGGCAGGGCCGAAACGGGATCGCCGTGTTTCGATAGGTGGCATTTGTTGTTTTACATATTATAAGCAATCGCATATTCTTCGCGACAAGGTTTTGCTGTGCAGGCCAATCTCAGCCTTCCTCTCTGTATCGACCTAGCCTCGACCTTGTCCGTGCGATGGCCTGTTGTGACAGAAAGGATGGTCCAATCGCCTCATCGGCAGCTGCTGAACCTACGCCAGCCTTGGCAAGCATGGTACGGTGCGAGGCACGGTCGCATTAATGAGCTGCTGCAGGGCCTCGGCTGGGCTGGATCGGCTTGGCTTCCCTAGGCCCCCTAGGCCCGTCTCTGGCTTTCTCCGTGCTCGTGTTTGAATGACACTGAGGATATTCATTTGCGATTCTGTCCGTTGAGGTCCCCTTCAATCTTGCGCGCATGAGGCGCCGCTAGCGTCAGCGACTTCGATTTAACCTGCGGGTGAACGCGGGTGATTGGGGGGAAAGAGAATCTCTGGGTAAGATGCTGAAGTCATTGGATCCCCATCCAAAACGGCGGGCACACGGACCCACGTTAGCATACAAAAACAACGCACACCAGGATGCTTGACACAAATATTAGCGTGCTAGCGACCCTCTAAAGTGCGGAGGCGAGCTCTGATGTTTATGTCAAGCCTGGCAGGGTGAGGTATTATTTACGAGCATCACAGCTGTTGAAGCCTCTTATGCAGGTGGTCAGAAGGACCCAGCCAAGAGCTGCACAATCCAGATTGGCGGCTCCGGAAGTCCCTTGGAATTATTCTAGAAGTTCGGCTTTTCCATCGCCGGCCCCCCCATCTCGTCAGTCTCTTGACCAAATTGCCCTCTCGGTCCATTACTACGCTCGACTTGGCCACCGCCTAAACGCCCACGAAGCGAGGACCTCTGTCACCTCTTTGCCAAGCAGCCAAGTCGATTCCAGGCCCGTGTCGTCCTTGTCGTTTCCATGTCGCTTGAGCCTGCGCAACGACCCTGCAAACCCGAACCCCGTCAGCTTCAGGGTACCCCAGGTCGTGCCCCAGAGTCGCCAATAACACCCCGACAACCCAACCTCTCCCTACGTCATCGGAAAGCCTGCTATGATCCTATCCTCTAGTGCTGCGGTATCGTAAACGGGCAAAACGCCTAAAAAGAAAGGTGAGGCAGATGGCGGCCAATGATGCGTCTCTGGCTGCCCAGCTTTGTCTAGTCGACCTCACCCTCTGAATGCGGTTTTATTTCTCTCACCTTGTCACATCCATTTCCATCGGGTTTGATGTGGGGGCTCCATAACGAAACTGGGGTACGTCGCTTTGTTCCGCGGTCGTTGGCAGTTTATGGAGCAACAGAAAAACATTGACCCATCAGCGCTTGCTGGCCACAACATCCGGTGAGTGGCTGGCTGGTGCACATGGTTGCCTCGGTGTGTCAAAGGGCGATAGAGGATAATCCTCGCGGCCAATTCGCGGTGTACCTTTGTCTTTTCGGTCAATCCCAGCTGGAGCTTTGACTGCCGAAGACAGGCCCGGCAACTCTTTTCTGGTTAACAGCTTCAAGCCGAAATGTCAGCGGGTCTGCTTGGTATTCGACAAGACGTTCACCGCATTATCCGGCGCTCCTCTACTCTTCTTGTTTCTTGTTGCATTCATGCTACATCGTTACGCTGTTACAGACTGCCTCGTTTGGGATCCAAGGTTTTTGCCGCGCCTATCGCTATGTTGCCGCGCAATTGTCGCTTGTTGTGCTACTGACTCCATGTACCTACCTACCTATGCACCAGGCAGATGTATGTCCAGTATTCGGTGCGGGAAGGGACCTACCCCGATATCCGCCACCAGTGTCCCGTCTACTTCACCGTATACTTGATACCCTGGACTACAACTCATTGTTGACATATCTTTGATGAAATGTGGCCAATATTACAGGCAGGGAGACAAACTGCTGCGCCATGCATTCGCAATGTCGAACTCGCCATGGCAACAACGAGACCGGGCTATTCTGGCCATTTGCATGATGCAGCTGTGCTATCATCATCTTACAACGCAGTCGTGCATCCATTTGGCTCGATCAGAACCTATGGCACATGGTTCTACGTGCGTGGAAAGCCATATCGAAAATCCACAGACAGCTCTCGTCTCATCCCGTCTCATCCAGCTCATTTCCAACCAATCCCATTTCACGGTTTATGCCAAGTGGACGAGGCATTTCTTGACTGCATATTCGTGCATTTTCCCCATCTTTGCCCGGCTTTGAGCGGATCCGGGGTCATCCGGGAGGCGCTCGAACTACTGTACGTGGGCGCTCTAAGAAATGTGTGAGCAGCAGGTCAATTGGTTATGATGATTGGTCAACTTGTTTGATCCGGGAATTGACGACCATTGAAAAAGCCCAAGCCTGTCGACTCGCTGCTAGACTTTGCCAATATCGCTCACTGTGTTCTTTGCAGTTGGGTGCATGTTATGCTAAACTGTGCGCTCGCTCTCACTGTTACCAACCGGCTCAGGCATTGGCTGCTTATAGGCAGAACCCCCCAGCTTGAGGCTATTGTATTTGGTAACTTGACGCGGACAGGATAATGGCACACTGCCGTGACATGCTGGAAACTGATGAGTTTAATGTCTCGAGGCTATTCATTGGCTGCACCTTGCGCTTCTTCAAAACACCTCAACTTCCTTCCATCCCGAGACCTACCGGCTTCTTTTCATGCTCCCGTCTCATTTTTTAACACGTATCTAGGTGGTTCTCTTCATATATGCAAGGGGCGCTACCAGAACCAAAGCTCACCCCAGCTTTCTTAGCACAGTTGCGGAGGGCAGCATTATTGACAGGCCAAGACTTCAGTCGACCCAAGGGACCTCAGGCACGGAGTAGCTTCCACCGTCTTGGGCCCTGTTTGCTTTCCCGCACTCTGCCATAGACTGGGGTAGGACTGTCGTGGGCTTCCAACTCAGTAGTCCTGCGCCTGTTTGTGCCTCTTGTGCCTCCAACCTGGCATTGCCTCATGGGCCTGCAAGTGAACAATAAGACGAACCCGAAAAACAATACGGGGTAGCGAGGCTGGCATGATACGCCGGTGTCACATCCCGGGGATCCTGTCCTCTATTTACAGAACAATCAGCCATCAAGGATTTGCGTTCCTGCCTTGATCAAAGCCTCAACTTTTACCACCATGGAACCTACGTGTTTGAGGCAATGCCAGCTCAGCCTCGAGACGTCAAAATTAGAAGCTTCAGCTTGTCTCCAACTCCAAACCCCAACGACCCCAATGGACAGGAACAAATTGGAACGCAGGGATTTGCAACCGCCCGCATAAAGACCCGCTTGACCCGATCCAAGCGATCAAGTACTCGCGCGACCTCTCGGCATTCGTGAAGCTACCTACATATGATACGTAGTCGACTCTGAATGAAATCCCACGCTACATTGTACGACAATGGCTAGTTGAGACACGTCGTACAGAATAAGGGTCTCTCTGCTTACGAGGCCCAAGTCACATGGAGCTGCAACAATGTTGATCTCTCAGGGCCAGCCAGGTATGCTCTGCTAGCACGCGATAACACAGACTGTTATCAAAGCCTCACCGGAGGCGACGACATGACTAGGGCTTAGGACCGATAACTCTCCTAGTCAGCCAGCGGTCTCGTTCACACTTGATCCACCAACTAGGGCACCAGTTCCTGAGATCCACTCCAACACTTCGTACTAGCTCGCCATTGCCGCGGCTGGCCGGACCATACTGTCGAGGTGCCGACCGCTCAGCATGGAAAACCCAGGCCCTGTCAATCTTCGGACATTGCTTGCCTCGACAGGCGCGGCTTTTTTCTTGTTTTCTCTTTCGTGTCTGCTGGGCCACCTGTCATCACTTGCCAATGACAGATTACCTGGCCTAGGTAGCCAGCAAATGAGGCTCTTGCGCCCAGAGCCGCGACAGTCCCCCATAGGCCCATACTCATTTGGCATTTTCTTGTTGCTGTGCCGTCACTCCCGAATTGCATGTTTCGCTGTTCAGTCGCGAATCGGCAAATCCACCGTTGTTTATGAAGATGATGTCAGTGTCAAATCTCGCCTGTATCTGAAGGGTTGCGTCCCGTCGGATGAATATTCAGCAATGGCGTGTTCCGCTTTTGGCGCTGGGTCAGTGGAAGCCGGGTCTCCGATGATAACGATGGGAGATGCTTTAACTACGTAGTACCTATCATAGTTAGTATGGGAGAGAGTTTCACGCTTCACTCTGCATGACCCGCTGCGGAGGTGGCATTGAGGCTCTGCCGTGACTTGAATGGTTGCGCGCCACGTCTCCAAAACACGTTTGCCGGTGCGTTCAGTGTGAGATATTGGGTGTGATGAATAATAAATAATCTACATGAACTACACACACCTTGACGATCAGCGGCTCTCGATACTACCTAACCTGTACCTCGCAGCAACACAAAAAAACAACACAGTGAAACAAGAGACCAGAGGCTACATCTCACGTTTTTCTCCAGCCTCCAGGCTCCGCGAATGTCCAAACGTTGGTTGTGGGACATTATGGAGAAGAATCCTTCCTGGCTGGCTCGACTAGTCAAGAAGGGAAAATTGGAGCATGCAACTTCCGAGGCTGCTATAGGGAGGACCCTGGATACCATCCCGACAATTAATTCACTCATACAATCCTGAGCTACTCATGTGCGAGAATTGGTATTGCGCAAGTAGCCATGGAGATGTGCCTCCTATCCCATCCATGTCACGTCCGCCTCACAATCATCATCAAGGTCGGTCGGTATTGGTTTGTATGCTGCTGCGGGTCTTTAACGCCCACGGCTCTACTATTGTCGCCTGCCAGTTCTGAGTTGGCGCGATATGGCAAAATGACTCTTTTGCATGTTGGCCTCTTGGGGCTTTCCAGAGCCAATCTTGACTTCCTTCGCCCCGAACATGCCAAGACGTAAGAAGCGAGAAACAACCGGTTGATGAAACATGTCTGCTTCGGTCGTCGAACAAATGGGCACAGTTGCAGTGTTGCACAGCTACAACAACCATGCGCACGACCATGCTGGGGGAGCAGACGAATCATTTTTGCCGCGAAGCGCTGCTACATGCGTCTAGGAGGTCATCATCTATCTGTCCATGGCATGATCTGTACCATCCCCGAAAATATAGGAAACCTGGCAATGGTCACTACATGCATGCCCATACGCCCAGCAAGTCTGGTCGGATACACACACATACTTGAGGCGCATTGTTGACGTGGTCGGGTTAATACCTGACCTTGTCGTGTTACAGCTAGAAAGTTACCATAGGATCTATCTCTGTGTTTCGTGTCACGGCAATTGCTGGTCAAGAGACGTCGTTGCGCATGGGTTTATAGGTGAGACATACAAGCCTCGGTGGTTGACGACGCCTTTTCTTCTTTTTTTTTCAATCGAGGTTCAGTCCTGACAGAGCCTATGTATCTTGACGTACAACTAACTACCTATACACCCTCAGCTCGGAATCCGATGCAAGAGGGCGTACTTTTTTCTTCTTCTTTCTGTTTTTAACCTTTCCCTTCTCTACAGCCCTATCGATCTCCTTGGCTGGCAACATGGATCATCCAAGCCACCAAGACGGCGACTTCCGAGGCGAATGCTTCTCTTCTGCAGGAAAGAATCTTGGCTCTTGGCTGCACGCTCTTGGCTCTTGGCTCTCTACAGAGTACTGATGAAGGGATTCTGTACTGTATGCTCAATGTTCTCGCTGCTTAATCTTTGTCACCTTGGGCATAGCACGGCTCTGGTTTTTTTTTGGGTTTTTTTTTTAATTAATTTCTTTTTTCTTCTTTCCCTCGTGTACTTGGCGTATGCGCTTGACGTGTTTTTAAAGAGATCATGCACGTGTAGTCTAACCAGCAGCATTCCGTGTTGTACAGACCGTTGCACAACGGCGCAGCTGTCAGATTCCAGACAGGTTTTTATACCACTCCACCATTATCATGGTCTGTATTCAGAAATCCCCCTTGGTTCGGAATATACCTGAGGCTCATGATGGGTTTATTCGCTTTCTTATGTTGCGATAGCCTGAATTGGACAGTTCTGTAAACGCCCATGTGTTTTTTGTTTTTTCCAACTTATGCAAGCGCGCTTGATAACTAGGTACAGTAGACCATTTCTCGATGACCTGCATGCAAAATGACGGGGCTAGACAACTCGAGAAACTCCAGAGTGGCTCCGTTAATCTCGGCCTCGACAAGAACATGTTGGTCAAGGCAGCCAAACAGACGGCGGGCATGGAGTAAAATTACCGCATGCTCTAGGCGTGGGATATCGTGCAGATGGTAAATGAGTGTGGTTTCAGGCCTTACTTTAATGGATTGTTTATTATGGACTACTGATTGGTATGCAGTCGGATATTGCGCTGGATCCCAACCCGCGGATGATGGACTCCGTATGTTGATTAGTTGATGCTGAAAAGGTTTAGCACTAATTAAAGAAGCATTTCTTATGCCGTTTCTGGCGTGTGAGGATTGCCAGGCTACCAGGGTATGGGTATGTGTCGTGTCGTGTCGATAAAACCTTGAGCCTGCACCTATATACAGACTAGATAGATATAGATATTGAATCTAGTGCTAGCGCTACCTTGTGTAGCGGCAGCGATCGGCGATATCCCCGTGTGTGTGTGTGTGCTTATCTATCTGCACACGTAATTTCGAGGCTCTACATCGTAAGGGAGGAAACGTCATGTTACAGCCAGTCAATGCAATGGGCTTGGGATAATAATAGCAAGGGCAAGCAAATACACATGTATCAGAGAAACTCTATTGATTGTTGATGCATCCATCTACCTTGTCCAAGGCGAAGGAGAGGAGAGGAGAGGTGGTGATCAATCACCAACCTAGTCAGGGGAACTCTTTATCAACCAAAACACTATACCCCCCCATGATAAGATAATTTGCAAAACAAATACAATCTATTGTAAACTTTGGTGAAATGCTAGCTAGTCAGGTGGCGCAGATCCCATTCATGCTGATGAGAGTCTCAATTACCGCTGCCTATTTAACGTTACCGCATTGTCGATCTTGTGTTTAAAATAAGAGAGGATAACGCCAGCAGGCTGTTTTACTTTGTCGATTTTAACTACCGACCGTCGTGGCTTTGACCATTGACGCGTTGCAGCTAGACTGTCTCGTCGACGACAAGGAAACTTTAGCCGTGCTGGCTTGCGTAGTCTACGTTTAGCTATCAATAGCGAGTGAGGTGAGGCTGCGAGCTATTCTATATCGAGTGATCAGGGGAGGAGTCGATCTGAATGTGCCAATGCAGGGGTGGGATGAGGGTTCGCGTTCTTGTAATTGAAGTGAAATTACACGACGATCAGAATCAATTGTGTTGAGGTCTGGTGATTTTGCTTACCCTGCAGTGATGTATCGATTTACAGGCTCTTGGGAGGCACGGGACAGCGTGTTTTGTTGTCATGATTCCGGGTGAAACAACCTCTCGTTTGTCTCAGGTGATGCTAGATTATGGATCTCACGTTGGGGCCGGTATCAGGGTAGAGAAAGTAGTGGTATCAGTCAAGTTGTTTTCTTTAAATCTCGTGTCTTGACAAACACACAGACAAGATCCCATCATCTACACAACATGGATAGGACGACACATGGTTATGCAAACAAGACTTTCATGAAGCAGCAATGCTGCACTAGATATAGCATCAACTACGCTCAGGACGTGTTAAGAATTAGACACTCGTGAGAGTACCAAGCAGCAAGTTGCGGTAGCGAGAGCTATCATCACGAGCTATCACGTACACAAGACCAGGAGAAGATGCTACAACTCACATACTCTAATGAACCACATACCCACCCATCGGTATGAGTTGAAAGGGCGGCATTATCGATCATAGCAATGTGCACCTTATGTATGTCCAGGCTCAATGAATAAATGCCATCCCACAAAAGCCTGAGGTAGGCACCAAGACGTGTACGAGACGAAGAGCAGCAGACAAACAACGCATAAAACACACCAGCATCGTACTTGAACCATAATTATATATGCTCCATGACAAGTTAGCTGTTGGAGGCGCATCGTGTATTGTCATAGATCTCGGAAAACTCTTGTTTTAATAAACTCAGACAGAAAAGGGTTGACCAGCGACACCTGGCAGTGTGCAATGTGCCACTGATCGTGCGACATCGAGTTACTTTGTTATCCCATGACCAACCAAGTCAAGATGTCTCTTTGTTGTCTAGTGGATAATAGACTCATAGTTCCGTTGATGGTATGGTGACGAGAGTTAGGTTAGGCACTGTAATACAACGCCCACATCTTGACGAAAGCGACATATGCAAAAGCTCAAAGATAAGACAGCAAACTAGCACAAGCATACAAGAATGGCATACAAGACTATTCTATAGACGTTTATAGTCATGGCCACATCAAGGTCAACAACAAGATATCACCATCACAACACTCTGCTACGGCTCTCGCGTGGATATCGATAAAACTTTTAATCCCTATAGCAGCCAACAAAAACTACGTAGTCTACCATATCTCTCCAACAAAAAAAACACACCTGGCCGCCACTGCGCCTATACGAAGCCGTCACCTCCCGGGCGGTTGCTTGCCCGTATGCTCGATGTGAGAAGCCGTGTTCCCAAGCTGGTCCCTTGGGTGACACCATGAAACCATACCAACAACGCCACCGTCCCCTAGGGACAGAGCAAACGGGGAAACCAATAAAAACGACAATGTCCTCCCATTTCCATGCCCTGGGTATCATTTAAGTAACTGCGCGCATTCTTCACTTCAAAAAAACCTCAGTTGCTGCTGGGGTCAGGGAATGAGAAACCAGCTGGAAAGTTGGGCATTCCGTTGGGTAGGGTGCCAATACCAAAGGGAAACGAAGATGGCATGCCTTGTCCTTCTTGAGGAAGATCACGGTGGTCGTCCCGGCGGTGGTGGGTGCCGTTGGCGCTGGCGCTGGCGCTCGCGTTGCCATTATCTCGGCTCCGGCGCCATCGGGAGAGGTCCTCGTCCCGGTTGCGGGTCGACTTAGGTCCGTTGCTACCGCCCTTGTCCGTCTGCATGCGCCGGCTGATAGCCTTGGACGATACACCAGCCCCGATCTCAATATCAGGCTCCTCCACTGACAAGCCCGTCTCGATGGGTTGTCCACCGCTACCGCCGTAGGGAGCCGTCAGCATCCACTTGCGATCAGCTTCCGTCAGCTTGTGGATGGGGATGATGCTGACACCCGTCGAGTAGTCGCTGCAGTCTCGAGGGCCGAAACCAACGCCCCAGCGAGTCTGGAAAAGTTAGCACAAGCTACAAATGGTATGCATATCGAGATTACTTACCCTGAGAGGTACTTCCAGGTTACGGGAATCCTCAGTCCCCTGCTTGGCGCTGACAGCATCCTGTCGGCTAAGCATTTTGACAAATGCATGTCGCTTGTCCTTGTTGACAATGCAGGTTTGCACGGTACCAAAACGACCAAAAATGGCACGTAGTTCACTCTCGGAGCAGCTGTTTATCATGGTTAACAATCACATCACCTAATTGCAGGGCCAAGGTGTACCTACGTTACTCCGCCCACAAACAATGTTCTGCTATAAACCTTGATGTGTCCGGATGGAAGATTCTCATCGTATTCGACCCATTTCTCGGCAGGACCTTGATCATGAAGAGGGGTTGCGCTCCGTCCACGACGTCCATGAGGGCTACGCTGGCGATAGTCACCTCCACGGCGGTCATCTTGGCGGCCGCGGTTAGGAGATTCATGACCATAGTCTAGGCGATCACGTCCATTTCTAGGCGAACCACGACCACCCCAGCCACGGTCAGGAGATCTCGATCGTGACCGTCCATGATATTTGGGAGGGGATCTTACGTGGTCGTAGCCTTGCATGCGGGATTCATCCGGCTTTCCTGAAGGACCACCCCATGCTGGCTGACCAGGAATGTGAGAGCTTTGTGGATATGGAAGAGGCTGCTGAGCCGGAGGAGTGGCACCAGCTCCCGCGCCTGAAGTCATGCTCTGGATTAGAGCGGGAATCTTATCAAACGGAACACCTTGGTCAGCGAGCGCCTTGATCAACATGATCTGCTGCTGGGTGCTTGGGTCAAGTCCCAGGCCAGGGGTTGCGGCACTGGGTACGGCCCCGTTGACCGAGTTGGGTGGGTTACTTGGGTTGTTTAGAGGAGCACCTGCATATCCATTATGGGCCGGCATTTGCGGAAGGCCAAATGGAAGAGAAGGCACATTCACAGGCTGCGATGCCGGAGGGTAAGACACAGGCGGCATGGCAGATGGTACTGGCTGAGGTGGCCCGGAAGCAGGCAGATTATATGATGCCGTGGGAGCAGGCAGGGGTTGGCTAGCTGGGGGAGCACTCGTGTTTTGACGAGCGATGTTAGCCAGAGCCTCAAGAATGGAAGAACCGGTGGGAGCTAGAGGAGCTGCGGGTGTCGAAGAAGCGGGAGCGGGAGCCGGAGTAGCAGCTGCGCTGCCTCGGAGTGATCCTAGAGGGTTGGGAGGTGGGCTACCGGGGGGAGTTGTCGACTCGTCTATAGTGTTACAATGTTAGACTACTTGGTCATCGCAAGCAACGGAGCAGTGCCGCCTGATTATAGACGCCAGACATGATACTGTCTGCAGGAAGAACGTACTCTGTGGTGGTGCGTTAAGCCTTTCTCTAAAAGACTCGAGCATTGGCGTGGGAAACGTCTGACCCTTCTCCCAAATGTCAAGAAGCTTCTTAATCTTTTCCTACACAGTGGACTATGTGTGAGTTACGATCCAAATGAATAGTACAGAGTTCAAGTATGTCAAGAGTGAGAGACGCCAATAACGGCGCCTTGGGATATGCTCCACGATGCGCGGCAAATGGCACTCGTTGATTGCCAGCTACAGGAGGGTGATGCGATGCGATTTCAAATATGCGTACCTTTTGCTCTTCCGGGGCGGTTTGCAGGATGTCATTCATCAAAACGGGCATGAGTTCTGTCACTCGGTTGACGCCAGCGGCATAGGTTCCATCCGGGGCAGAGCTGTTAATTGCTTGTGCATGTGCCTTGGCCTGCTCGAGCCATTTCCGGGTTACAGAGTCTACGACGTAGAGTACCCCCAGTTTGTGTGTTCCTGGTGCCTTTTTGAAGTGTGTGTATATCTTTTGAATAAGGACGGATTCGGACTACAACGGCAACTAATTAGCAACTGCGGCACTAGCAAATGGAGGACTAGAGCTTGGCAGAGAGCCTTACCTGAATGTTGGACACGCAATGCGAGGTTAAGCTGGTGATGCGAGATCCGGACACGCCTGGGGGCTTTAGGTTGAGCATAGCCTGGAGGCCAGCCTCCAAGTCCACAACTGCGGAAGCCATGATGTGTAATGCGATGTGATAGACTAGAGCAGTCGACGAACTACGCGTGATGCCTCAAGATGCACTCTGAAAATGACTCCAAAGCGAAATGTCCAGAAGTGGGCGTCACCACTTGGAATGAAGATTGCTTAGAGCACGAGAGAGCAAAGCGAGAGATAAATTTCCTCCTGAAAATTTGCCGCGATGTTAAGGTACGAAAGCTTAAACGGGTCCTTAGCAGGTAGAATTTTTTTTTACGCAGTCGCGACTGGCGAGATATTGTACGAGAGCAGCCCCCCCCAAAAAAGCAGGTCTGCGGCGCAGATACAAGAGAAGGCAGGCCTCAGGAGTAGAGTACGATACGGTACGGTACGACTTGCGCGAGAAAAGCTCTTCTACTGTTTGCTTGTGTCAGGAGCGCGACGAGGTCACAAGATGCGCAGCGGCGAAAGCCCAAGACCGTCAAACGGAGTGTTGTCAGTACTAGAGATAGAGTCGAGAAGAGTACACGAGATAGCAGTTCAAAGGAACTGTTTGCGGTTGCCTCAAAGGGCGTTGTCGTTGATGCTGCTGGGTTTGCAAGGTCGTCGTGAGGTGACGATGAGGAGAGAGGAAGTAGTAAGAGAAAAGGTGAGGCGAGTGAGCGTGACAGGTGGGGCGGCTTTTTAAGTATTTGGTTGGTCATATGGAAAAATCAGCCCTTTTTTGCAGCGGTTTGTCAGTTTATCCGGTACAATACGTACAATCTACCAAAGAGAGTGTGTTAGCACGTGATCAGTCTGATAACTTGAGTTGCTTTCTCCTTCTAATAGTATCGTCTGCAGTTGGACTGCTGATACAGACAGCAAAGGTAGGTCTATAGCTTTGTTAAGCTCCAATAATAAGGTAACATTGCTTCCATTGATCATAGAAAATTCCAGCTTTCGAAACCATTGCTGCTTTGAACCCGTCTCGAGTCTTGGCCAATGGAAAGAACATAGCAAGATGCGACTCATTACATAGTAAAGCAAAACTAATTTCCTGGTGGCGCGGTTTCCGGCTGAGTTTGTGAAACACAGAAAAGTCTGCGCTTGACTAAGACGCTTGGTGATAAGCGCCTGTAGAATTAGTACCTAGGTATCAAAGAATTTTGAGATATCACTCTCTTGGTCGCCTAGACCACATTTTAATTAATAATAGAATGGCGTAGGCCCACGATGCATGACTCTGTTAATAGAGATGGGCGGCAAGAATATGTAACTCTGTATACTCAAACCTCGTGTCAAGGCCAAAGTCAGGGTCAGAGAACTGGATGGTGATGAGACAGCCGAGGTGACCGGGTGACCGGAGATACTGTTTCGCTTGGTACAAATATGGCACACATCACACTTTGACGTATCAAATCGAGGGTGCCAATGGTTTTAGAGAGGAAATGCTGCCCAAATACTGCCTTCAATAAAGTGTTCCATTCGCTAGCCGGATGGAAGGGGAGCTGGGCGCTTCGGCCCTCCGAAGTCCTGCGGGGCTCTCGCTCGGAGGCCGGGCGATGGAGTACGGTAGTTCCGTACTGGCCTTGACTCCACTGCTGTTTGGTCCGTCACGAGTTTGAAGAGGAATACCTATGAATCTGACGTCAAAACAAGGCTACGTCGACGGGTGCAAGCATGACCGAGGCCTGCCGAGCATGAACCAAAAGAAGACATCTCCACTTGTTTGTTCAAAGGGGAGCTGCTCGGTGGAGTTCAGAGCCTTTTTCATCATGGCTAACAGCCGAAGAATGAGCGAACAAGCGAGGGAATAGCCTCCAGTTGTCCCGACAGTTGTCATGATGAATTGGCCGGAGAGCGGGAGAAAAAAAAATTAACGTTGGACATGGGTGACAGGGGCAGGCCTTGTTAGTTAGATCTTGAATGCACCTCGTTGCTTCTTTTCCCCTCCACGCTCAAAGATCATGACCCAGCAAAACAGACATAGACGTTGACATTGACGTTGAGAAAGTTGGGCTAAAGTGCACAAAAACGACTCAATTGTCTCTGCCGAGATCCAGCCGTGAGCCTTCCCAACCAGCCAAGCCAAAACAACCTAACCCCAGACACGCCTAGCTGTTGGGGTTCCATCCTGCATCTCGGCCATTTGGGGGAGGGCTTGAAGTGTATTGAATCAATTGGAGGGAACGGTAGAGGAGAGGCAGGGATTGGATTGAAATATTGGGGCTTACAGGTTGGGGGCCCGCGGTAATGTTCCTCTACGGATATTGACTGTACCTCATCAAAATAAAGGACAACATGGCTTTCATTCAATGGATATAGAACGGCCTGAGCTCTAGGTCGTAGAGAAAGCTCGACATTGGAGGCAAAGTAGTGCGAGATAAGTGCTGGGTATCATTTTCTGTACCAAGCATTCAATTTGAGATATCATGACTACCAAGAATACAGATGCTACCTTGTAGGCGACTGATGACGGAATCAAGAGCTAGAGGTTGCTCTGCTATAGCAAGCTCTGATGTAATCGCGCCAAATCCCCTACGTATAAATGTCAACTTCAAGACAGCTAATGAAGCTCTTAAAGGAGCTCCGTATATATACGGTAACTTGACTAAACCGTTTCATCATGTATCATGGCCCAAAACCTCAGTGACAGCAACAAAACAAGTGGTTGCCCACAGAAACGGCCTCCTTGCAAATCAGCTCTGGAAAATGATGTCCAGAGAGGAAGAGAAGAAAAAAAAAACTGGCTGTGCTACCCCTGTAAATCCATAGCAAAACCGGGCTGGCTACACTGTATCCTGACCCATAGTTAAGTCCCGCTTGATGCTTCATGGACCCCCCGTCACCCCCAGTCCCCGAGGTTCTGAACCCGACACCTGAACGGCAAGGTACAGACAACTAAGGTAGAGCCAAGGTGAATGGGCAATGTCACAACTGTAGGTACTTTTTTTTTTCTCTCTCTCCCGTCCTCTCCCTCCAGTTCAGTCCGGTCCCGTGGAAACCTGAACCTGCGCCTTTTTTTATCGACTTAGCTTACTTGAACCTCTTCCTCCCCGTTACTTTACTTTTCTTCCCTCCCTCTTATACTCCTCCAGTTGATCTCCTGTCCTGATCTTGCACTCGTCTCTTCGGTTGCATTTCTCCTCCTAGATCTCTTCTCAAAATGGCTTCTGTCGCCCGTCTCAGCAATGCTGCCCTAAGGGCTTCCCTCCGCTCCTCTCCCATCAATGGTTCTGTCTTCAACGCTGTGCGATGCTACTCGGCTAAGACTCAGGTGTGTTAACCTCGGATAAGCCCCAAGCTCCCATCCTACCATCCATGAACGTCATGACGCCTGACATTGACACTCAATCCCACAACACAAACAAAATAAAATCACGTACTAACACTTGTTGTCGCAGACCCTCAAGGAGCGATTCGCTGAGCTGCTGCCCGAAAAGATTGAGCAGGTCAAGGCCCTCCGAAAGTCAGTCGCATTCCCTTTTCCTCGGGTTATTCTTTGCCGAAGCTTAGGCCCACGCTGAGCCTCATGCACGAAACCACAGGCAAAACAACCGATAATCGAATATCAATGCTGACATCATTCATAGGGAGCATGGCTCCAAGGTCGTTGACAAGGTCACCCTTGACCAGGTCTACGGTGGTGCCCGTGGCATCAAGGCTCTCGTCTGGGAGGGTTCCGTCCTCGACTCTGAGGAGGGTATCCGGTTCCGTGGCAAGACGATCCCCGAGTGCCAGGAGCTTCTCCCCAAGGCCCCTGGTGGCAAGGAGCCCCTTCCTGAGGGTGAGTTGCATCGAGTCGCAGAGATGCGCGCACAATGTCGATGCTACCGTGAATACTAACCGCGAATCTCAGGTCTCTTCTGGCTTCTCCTGACCGGCGAGGTTCCCACCGAGCAGCAGGTCCGCGACCTTTCCGCTGAGTGGGCTGCCCGCTCCGATCTCCCCAAGTTCGTGGAGGAGCTCATTGACCACTGCCCGACCGACCTCCACCCCATGGCCCAGTTCTCTCTGGCCGTCACTGCTCTCGAGCACACCTCCAGCTTCGCCAAGGCTTACGCTAAGGGTATCAACAAGAAGGAGTACTGGGGCTACACCTTCGAGGACTCCATGGACCTCATTGCCAAGCTCCCCAACATTGCTTCTCGCATCTACCAGAATGTCTTCAAGGGCGGCAAGGTTGCTCCTATCCAGAAGGACAAGGACTACTCCTTCAACTTTGCCAACCAGCTTGGCTTTGCCGACAACACCGACTTTGTCGAGCTCATGCGTCTCTACTTGACCATCCACACTGACCACGAGGGTGGCAATGTCTCTGCCCACACCACTCACCTTGTCGGCAGTGCTCTCAGCTCTCCTTTCCTCTCTCTCGCTGCTGGCCTCAACGGTCTTGCCGGTCCCCTCCACGGTCTGGCTAACCAGGAGGTTCTGAACTGGCTCACCGAGTTCAAGCGATCCGTCGGCGACGACCTCAGCGACAAGGCCATCACTGACTACCTCTGGTCTACCCTCAACGCCGGCCGTGTCGTCCCCGGTTACGGCCACGCCGTCCTCCGAAAGACTGATCCCCGTTACATGGCTCAGCGCGCCTTTGCCCAGGAGAAGATGCCCAACGATCCCATGTTCAAGCTCGTCTCCCAGGTCTACAAGATCGCTCCCGGCGTCCTCACTGAGCACGGCAAGACCAAGAACCCCTACCCCAACGTCGACGCCCACTCCGGTGTCCTTCTCCAGTACTACGGTCTCACCGAGGCTAACTACTACACCGTTCTCTTCGGTGTTTCCCGCGCCATTGGTGTCCTTCCCCAGCTCATCATCGACCGCGCTCTCGGTGCCCCTATCGAGCGACCCAAGTCCTTCTCCACCGACAAGTGGGCCGAGCTTGTTACCAAGCTGTAAGGGATTAAAAAGCGAAAGGGAAAAAGGTGGTTGCGGCATATTGGAGAATGCGAGAATGATGCCCAGGAGATGGGTAGAATGGATTGCCGAGTCAATCACAATTGTACAATACAACGGGACTGTTTTCGTTTAGTAATGAGCAGGTCGTCGCCAAAGCGATGATTGAATGAATTGATTTAACAGTTAATTTCTGCAATCTATTTAGAATGTATATCAAGTTTCGATATGCGATTTGAATCGCAAGTGACTTCTTTGGCAGTATCAGTGGCTTGAGAGTCAATTGCGCTAGTTGGCAGAGACCTTTACAGTACTTGACTTGCGATGGCGTTGCAGTCGGGTATTTCCAACAATTTTTTTATTATGGAGACAGGCATTGACCCCATGGAAAAACTGCCTTTGCAGCGCAGCTTCATGGGTAGAGACAATGTATCGGTGAGCTTTTCAGTGCAGTTATAAAGGTTTAAAAATAGATTAAAATGTCTCTCGTTGAAAGAAAAACTGGAGTAAATGAACCTTACTTCACAAACATCAGAGAGCTGCTCATCACACGCATGTACACAGTCTTCGGTGAGAGATCACACCGACAAAATTCTAGCTCTCAACACTCCCTCATCGGTTGGGTGGAGGAGGGGCGTTGAGAGCCTTAATTTGCTGCAGCTGGGGAATGCCACAGGGGGAGGTGAGAGCGAGCTGTGATTTCTCTACGAGGGGTGGCTAAAGGAGAAACCGAAAGAGACAATAGAGAGAATCCGTCGATTGAGAGAGTGAGTCTGTATAAATTATTCTTGGAGTTGGATTTCATGGTACGGAATCCAGGAGCCGTTTAGGACTGTGCTGTAACCTGAAAGCTTTGGCTAGTGGATGGAGGGGTTGGTTGATGCAGTTGAGCTTAAAGCAGCTGGGGGAGTATGTATGCGACTATGAAAGCTTTAAAGACCACTATAGGGCCATAGACATTAGATGTATATGAACCGTTTCAATGTGCTGCAGTTATTATTAAGATCATATGACTATCACAAGCCATTCTCTCAGCCGTCGGTATTGTTTCTGCCGGCAACTGAGCCCTATGACGGACACCCACCCCCGGATTTCACATGAGATCCTTTTCAAACGGCAGCGAATCTCGGCTTGTCTACAGAGTTGATACCTGGTCGCACTGAAGGGGAAACATAGCATCAGTCATCAACTCGAGACAAGTTTTACTATACGAGCACTTCAGTCGTCAACTATCCTGATTTGTTATTTTCTTCTTGTCTGTAAGTTGGCGGTTGAATAGCATAGTCAGCTTTGTGAATG
>JABFAK010000318.1:0-13679 GCA_013266265.1 Fusarium sp. NRRL 66182
AGATTATATATATAATAATAGGGACTTAATATTATCTAAAATAAATAAACCTAACCTTAATACCGCAGTATAAAAAATAGAATTTAATTTTTAAACTTAGTCTAGTTCCTTATTAGCTAACCGTTACGGGACTATAAAACTATTTACTCCTTACTTTTATTTTCTTTAGGTTATCTTATTTTTATCTTAATTATACACTATATTTATATACTTAACTTTTAACCCTTACCTTTATATCTATAAATTCCCCCCTACTTTACTACTCTATCATACTATTAAAAATAATACATATCTATAACACCTCCACCCCTCCCCAAATCACTCTCTTCCCCATCCATCTCCATATATATTCTCTTCTTTCTTTCTCTATCCACTCCTCTAACCCCAAGAACCCAAGCCTGCTATATAATACAATGCTTTCGCCAGGTAACTATATCCATACCCAAGCAATAACAGAGATCATTATACCTTCATACTAACACTGCTTAGTAGCAGCTCGTTTCCATCCGCCCTCTAACCCATTCTCCTCCCAACTATTGCACAGCTCCTGCGGTACGAAACAGCGTAAGCAACAAGCAAAGTCTTCTGCCACACTCCTTTGCCGCAGAAACCTTTCCATACGTACGGCAAGCTGATATGCCTCTGCCACCTCGCCATCCATAGCCGATGCTTCTTGACACCGTAACCCCGAGTGCGCTCTATCGCCACATACATTCGCCACTAAGCAGAATATACAGCCTTGGAGAGCTTGTTATATAAGCTTCTTTCAGTAGTCTTGGAACTGTTCATGCTCCTCCGCTGCGAGAGTTGTCGCTTGATACCGCGCATTTTCCACCTGTAGCTCTCGCTGCCGCATATCGTATTCCTCTCTGTCCTCTTCCAGGTCACCACCACCATCCTCCTCCTCCTCCCTTCTCTCCTCACTTGCCTGACGCTGGCAGACATCGCAAAGCTCTTCTCCGTCTTCACATCCCTCCCGATCGTTTCGACCATCCATGACAGAGTCTAGTATCACACGCCGACATGCATCCCCACGGATATACCTGTCCGCGGCGGCATGTTCAGCCATAAGCGGCCGTACCCTTCTCGAACTGCCTTACGCATCGAGCCGGATTACGATGGCCTTACTTCGTTGCCCGTCCCGACCCGCACGCCCGCTCTGCTACGCATAGTCCGCCATCCTAGATGGCATCTTAACATACACCACCGCGCGAATATCAGGCACGTCAATACCGAGGCCGAGTGCATTCGTCGCCACAATCACTCATCCATCCCCATACTGCTCTCGTTTCGTGCCGCTCATCCAGAACTTAAGCCTTTCCGCCTTCCCGTCCCGTATATCAATCTCTCGATAGTAAGCATCGCACCCTAATTTCCCGGCCAGATCTTCTATCGCCTCTACACGCTGGCAGTAGACGATGATTTTCGCTGGCCACGGGTGCTCTTCCAGCTTCTGGTCAATCGTGGCCCTTGCTTCCTCGACGACTGCGGCGACGGCTTCCTTGGCTGTTGTGGCAGTCACCGATCTGACGCTGTAAGCCACGTTACGACGTGTTATCCTTGCCCGGATTATGACAACGTCCTCGCGCTGCGCGTTGACCATGCTGAAGAAGGCCGCTTCATCTGCTGGTGGGAGTGTTGCCGTAAGGTAAACCATCTGCAACCCTACTAACGCAAGAGTGCCGAGCTCGCGTAGCTTGGGGCGAAACGTGAGGCTTCCTTCCATGATCGTGTGACACTCGTCCACGACGATCCGATCTACCTTGGCCATGACCTGTCGTGACTCTAGAAAGTCTAGGAAGCGCTTTATTATGGCCGACTTAGGTGTAATAAACACGATCGACACGTCTCCCAGTACCCTGTCACTTCTCCACTTGGCGCAGGATATCTTAAGCTTCTGGCACCGATCTATTAGATTACCCTAGAGAGATACAAGCAGAACGATCATAATAGTAAGCCTACCGGGATAGCTAGCTACAGGTAGTATAAAGCAGAGGCTTTTTCTACTGCCTATTCCTATAATTATAACTATAGGACTCTTATTTATTATAATTATATCTACTACTTCCCATTACTTACCGCAAAACCGGATATAATCTCCGCATAGACAACCTAACTCCTAGTCAATATTAATTCTCCTTAGTATCTTTTATCGCCTTAGTTATAGATTCTTTATAGCTTCGTAATATAACAATGGCGTTTTCTATTTACGCCCTGGTATAAGAATGTCTCCGAACCCGCTAATGGCAGACAGGAAACTAAGTAGCTTATGCCACTCCTTGCTAATAAACCGGAAGTTGACGCGCCGTTCGTTTATCTCGAAACACCCTTCCGTGATAAGCCTGCCGTATATCAACCCTGCCGTTAACGATCTGTGATAAGCCTGAGTGTCCCAGGGACTGTCCTGCTCTGCGTCGCTGTCGCTGTCGCTGTCGTTTTCGCTGCCATAGCCCTCATCCGCCTCGCCGAGAAGAGCTGCATGAGCTGTGGTGCCGTTGCGAAAATAGCGCCGAGTGATTGCGATAGATATATGTCTCCAGCTGCTGATGGTGAATCCTTTCTTGCAACCTTCGAGGCTCATTCGTCGTAGAATGCGCGTCATTCGTGCCGATGTCCAATGCGGACCGGGGCCTAAAGAGCACGCCTTGACTTTTATCTGTCTTCTTCTTTGTCTCCCTTGAGGACGACTACTTGAATCCTCCTGGCTGTCACTTCCTTCACTTCCGTCATCACCATCACTGCCGGTCTCATATCCGCTTTTCCCATCGTCATAGTTCAGATCGTCAAGTGTTTCTTCCGGCGCCCATAGGTTTGCGGATAGCTCTGTTATGTCCCAGACATTTGCTTGTATATCTTCCCAAAACGGCAGTATAAGCCATAAGTAATAGATAACCAAGGTACTGACTTCGCGCGGTAAAAAGCGGTATATAACTTTAAGCCTTTCCGTCTTTAAGAATCCTTTATAGTATCCAGCCATAAGCATAATAAGCCTGCGATTATAGAGGATATTCTATATACTACTGTTAGCAGTATTTCGGTGCCATAGGGTAAGCAGCTCTAGTAAATAAGCAGCTTAACCACTATATAAGTAGAAGATAAATAATAGACATTCTAGAAATTCCTCTAAGTAATAGCTATAATATTATGCCTTTTTTTTAAGAAGCTTAAAGTTAGCTTCTGAATTATCCTTAGCCTATGCCTTTCGTAGAGCGATATTAGTCTATAATTTACGGAATATCTAACCGTTGCTCTCTGGCAATATCTGCAAGAGATTTATAATAAATAAATAACCTATACTTACATCTGCTGTATTATTAATAAGTTTATCCTATAGAATCTCTGGCAATCTAAGCTTAATCGTCAACTAATCTTTATACTTATTACATAGAAGCAGGTGCTTATATAGCAGTGTCTTGGCTTCTTATACGGCAGCCTGCAGCATAGATTAGATACCTAGTATATTAAGACAGATATCCTTATAAATAGCGTCTTTATTATCCTAGCTTATAGAGCCTGGCATCGACTGATATCTGCTGGTTGCTATACCGTAATTGCGAAGCCGAATAATGAATTGCGTTAGCGTAGTATCCTAGCCCTTGGCGCTACTGATAAAAAACCGGCGTATTATTTTAGATATAATCTTAAAATATCCTAGACTCTTCTCCTTAGCTTCCTGCCTGGTCTATCCTTATTCTACTCTTTGCTAGATATATAGTATCTTCTTATTAATTATATACTTAACGAGAAGTACCTAAGAGATAGCTATAATAACTAAGAGTTTAGGAGTAAAGTTTATATATATCTCCTAAGTCTTATTATCTTAAATACTTAGTATAGTTAAGAAGCTAATAAGTATGCTATTATACTTAGTAACCTTAGTAAAATAGTTAAGAATAGAGATATAAAAAGTAAGTATAGTATCCTTAAGAGATTAATATAATTTATTAATCCGGGAGGATAATAATATTAGCTCTACCTTATTGTTAATATTAACAAGGTCGGCGGCATTATTTATTATCTTGTTGAAAGTAGTAGCCTAGCTCTTAGTAAGCTTAAACAGCGGTTAGCCCTTAGCGTTATTACAAGATATAGCTTAAATAATATAGGTAAAGAATTACAGGCAGATAGTAATATACTTCTTTTAAGTCTGCCTCTTAAACTAGAAATAAAAAGGCATATTATACTCTTTATATAATTCTTTTTAGTTTACTTTAAAGAATATATTTTATAAGACTATACCTAGCCTAGTTATACTAGCAGACTTTTAAATTAAATATCTAATAGTAATATAAATATATTAAAGCTTAGAATTATTATTAGCCTTAAGGTTATTTAGCTTTAAGATATACTTAAATAAAATAAAGTCCCTTAGGAACTATTTCTTATTACTAAAATCTTTTAAATATATTATTAATCCTAGTTAATAAAGCTATAAGCTTAGTATAGCTAGATTGCCTATCTTTTTAATAATATCCATCTCTTTCTTCCAGGCCTCTTTAGATTTCGCCTAGAAAGCCTATATAGCTTATTATATAGCGACTTCTATCCTTTCCCGCTCTATCTCTAGGCTTGCCAGATTATAACCTCTTCCTACCTTAAAGTATTCACTCTGTAGACCCTTTGCAAAGAGCTGCTAGTAGAATATACCACCTCTCTAGTAGGTAGAGCCCATATCGGTTTCAATAGTACTTATACTTTAGGGGCCAGGCCTTTAACCTAGTTCAATGCCATACACTTTCCATAAATACTTGTTTCTTTGCCTCTTATTTATACTTATAGCCCAGCAATCTTCGGTAAATATATATTAAAAACCTCCGCGCTTAGGCTTGCCTAGTGCCTTAATTAGTATGCTATCATCTAGGATAGGTAGTAAAGCCAAGATCTCCTTATTATTATTAATAAGATCGAGTGCTTCAGCCCACAGCTTGACTTTGTTAATCTCCTTCTTTACCAAAACATATGGTTTACTGCGTAGATAAGCCTAGATTCTACCTCTCGTTACCATATACTTGCATGACTTGCAGCATAGAAGGCACAGGTTGCTCATATAGTCAAAGTACTCCATCTTATGTAGATTTAGAACGAAGCAGTAGTAATAGTATAAAAGGAATAATCTCTAAGATACCTCCTCTTGCAAAAACTTCCCCTTTTTTATTTATTTCTTATTATTAAACTTTCTTTTTCCTGCAGGTTACTATTAATATATATACAACCGCCATGTCTCGATATGGCAGATAATACTGGATCCTGGTAGGGTGCTTCTGACAGGCCACCCTTGTTAGCTGACCAACACCAAAACCAGAGTTAACAATATAATCGAAAGATTTACCGAATAAATAATAGCTCTTTAATAAAACTGAACTTACTAGTATAATCTCAAGGTCAAGCTTTATACTAGTATTTTTTTTACACCTTTCCTATCCTTATTAGGGCGTAGACTGGAATTCGTCGGCTACCCTAGATTTACATCGTCGGTTACCCCATGTCATGCTAGCGCCATTTCATTTCTCACCAGGAATAATCCGTCGGTTGCCAAACGACGCGGGGCATATAGCTAGGGCATATAGCTAAGGCGAGGGCGTCTTAATTCTCAACTTAAGCAGTCAGTATTCTCTTACCTAACGCCAAACGCTGTAGTCCAACGAATGGTCTAACCAGTCCGGACCCATTTCGTTCATCATATAATTCAGGCACCAACCATCTCCCTTATTATACGGTATTCTAAGTATTATTTCTTGACACGGAAGTCGAACCAGCTTCAAATTTGTCCAAGGATAGTTGCCATCACTTGGCACCGCCACGATGGGTGACTAGCTTCTTCGCTTCGCCAACCGACGCTTGTCATCATCTTCTGTATCAACGCCCACATAATCCGCATCCGCCTTGTGGCTCTTCAGATCAACAGCCTGCTCCCACTCCCGAATTTGCTCCTCATCATCGGATCTCAACCGTTGTGGCGAACTAGATGGCAATCTACGCTTCCTAGAAACCCTCTTCGATTTCATCACTTGGCTGGATTTAGCAGTCTCTTTCTCCAACTGCCATTGCTGGGCATCGTCGAAAAGTTGGGCTAGTCGAGAGAACCTGATGTTGATCTTGGCATCGGGCCAAGTCTTCGAGATTTCATTAGTGGCAAAATCCCGTACGTCAATGGTGAGAACTTCATCGGGATTTTGAACCTGACCATCGGATGAGAGGAATGGCTATGGAACTCGGTCAGCAGAATTTAGAAAAAGTCGTCTGTGATAAACATACCCGGTCTTGGACGTACTGAACCGTTACCAAGTCTTCATCATCTCCATCATTAATAAATTTCGGTCGCCAGGTTGATACTGTCGACGACCCGCCGTCATAACTCAGGTCGAATCCAATAAATAACTTAACATCTGCGTTTGAGTAGAGAATGTAGTCTTGAGCCAGCCTTCTCAAATCTTTACCATTCTGCGAGTATGACACCTCAACTACAACACCAGGATATGCTGTTTTGGGGTACTGAAATTGAATGTCTGGTTCGCGTTTGATGGCGTACTTCTTGTAATCATCTTCTTTCTTTTTTTTATATTCAGTCCCGTCATCTGCTTCATTGTCCTCGTCTATTTGCTCTTTCTCGTCTACTTCCCTTAAGAATACGCGTGATAAGATAGCGCTCTTCAATTCTCTAGTGACTTCCTTTACCTTATCAGTGCGGCTAGTAGCGATCTGATTAAGTTCCCTGCAGATTTCATCTCTGAACCTAATGGCAAAGAAATCATGGGTCGGCGAAGGCATACGAATTGCAAGGCAGCCGCGCCTAGGTTCGTAATCGAAACACCTAAACGTTTTCTCGATCTTGGAATGAAGTTTATGATACTGTTCCGGACTGAGCTTGAACTCTGTGAACTCAGAAACTCCATGTGTTAACGATAGAAGCTTGTGTTGCAAGAGTGGTTCCGGGAGCCTTAGATCGTCGTCGTCGTTGTCGACGCGCTTCCCGGGTCGCTCCGTTGTAGGGGGCGGAGATGGGGGCAGCTGGCTGGATTTGTCGGGCGGAGTGACGCTGAGCGGCGATAGATTCGATGAATCAATCTGGCTGTGCTTTTTGATATGCACAGAATTTGATTCAGCTACATCTGACATGGTCGGCATTGGGTGACCCAGTCGCGGATGTTTGTTGATCGGATTGTGAATGTTGAAATGAGATGTGGACGTTTATAACGCGGAAAAAGCTGAGTCAGCTTTGACCGGATGACAAATGTTCCGCTCCGGATTTTATACAAGTCAGGTTGTGTTGAACAGGCACTGGGTGTCACGTGCTCGCAGGGATACGTTAAGATTACATCCGAATTAGTAAAACCTCCAAGGGCCAGAATTAAACAAAACGTAACATGAAATATACCAATCTGGATCAATGGACCGAATACTTGTAATGTCTGACAGGTAGACAATAATGCTTGAGTAGGACGCGCTAGCCTCATTGAGCGACGCCGGTTGATTGACTGGGTCCGTGTACGGAACTATGTTGATCCGATCCAATTTAAATCGAAATTGCGTTTCCCCACCAACGTCAAATCCCACCTCTCACGCACATATGATCAAAATATTCTCGATTTTCAGTAGGATTTATTGACACAGGACATACAAATGGTTCAATAAACTCAAGCACTCGTAGTACAATCGATTCACACCAGTAATGATGACCTCAAACCCAATTCAAGACTGGCTCGACAAAATTCCACATCCACGAGTCATCTCCCAGACGCAACCTCCAACGAAAAGACAAAAGATCGATCGTGAAACGTGGATCTTACCTTTACCTGCGCCATCAGACGATGGCTTGAAACGCTTATTCCCAGCGTTCCAAATGGATCCCCATACGCCCAACAAGCGGAGATTGGATGATGAGAATAACGAAGCGACTCCGCGACCTAACAAGACTGCCTCAAATTCCTCCCGTTCATCACTCAACATACGTTTGGCTCCCAGCGACTCGAGTCAGAGTCAACGATCTGGACGCTCCTCGCCAGTCAAGAACTTTCCAATCAATGGCATAGACGGTCACTGTATCGGGGCAAGGACCATGGATCCTGATCAATTCGGTTTCCCACTAGCTCTGGAGGACTTGATGCGGGAAATGTCCGAGATTGGATCAAAAAACGGAATCGTCCCTGAATATCTCGAGAGCGAAATCCAAAAACCGTCCCAGAAGCAAAGGTCACTTAAATGGCTAACCAAGTCTGCTTATACACCGTCAGAGAACTTTGGCTTGAATCGTAACAACCCACTACCTGCAGATCGACTCCTGGCCAATGTTGAGAACCTTACCCTGTTTGGAAGACGGTGCTACGAGTTGCAGCTTGACGAGGCAGGATGGAATAAGGAGGTGCATACACCGATTCTACAAGCTGTCTTTCGTGGTGACCTGTGGCCAGATCAGGCTATAGTTGATTACTTTCCATGGTAAGTGGCAGCCACACCTTGTCCGTTTCCGATAGTGATCGAAAACTACAGTATGAACGCTTCCGTCACTCCAGAACACCATAGGTTTCCCATCCAACCCTCCAAGGTGGATTACTGCATCTTCATCAATCCCGAATCCGACCAAGACTACGACCACATAAAAGAAGCTATCAACAAGCTCCAAACCCCATCAACAGGGTCCCTCAATCACACCTCCTACAATGGCTTGTCCAAGTTCCCTCTATGTGTCAGCATCGAGACTAGGAGATACGGTGGAGACCAGAGGAGAGCTGATGTCCAGACTGCCACATGGCACGCCTCGCAGTGGACCTTCTTAACCCGCGAGGCAGGAGACGGTATATCTGAGCTTCCATTCCTGCCTGGCGTTGTAGTCCAAGGTCACGAATGGAAGTTTGTTGCTACCACTCGGCGTGGTGAAGAAACGGTATGTGTCTCTCTCCCTCCCAGTTGTGAAACGTTAGACTGACGTAAATCAAGACCTTCTGGTCCAGTTGCCAGTTTGGAAATACGACAACGGCGGTTGGGGGTTTCCAGGTCATGGCCGGTCTTCATGTGCTTAGGAGGTGGTCAAGAGACATGTACTGGCCGTGGTATAAGAAGCATGTTTTGAAGTTTGCAGAACCAATTGCAACATAAACAGGAATGCCACATACATATTACGGTTAAGAGTCGACGCAACTTGCAGGCTAGAGGATCGAGCGGAGCGCCAGCGCTTGCCACGCTGTAAAAGTCTATACAGACACAAAGCAACAAGTTCCTGAAGATGCACTCGACCATAAAAAGCTCTTACGTAAAAATCTGCTTCCATCTGCTGACGTTGTATGCATATTCGTCGACGATTTAGGAGGATTTGGTGAAGTCGTTGAAACGATTACGTTTCTGGCTCCAGAGTGGACCACCATCAACTAACCCAGTGCGGCCACATATCCTGCTTGTAGTGAAGCAAGAATGGAGACAGAGGCACGAAATCGATCTTCAGGAGTTTGTAGCAGAACACCGGTCTAGAAGTCTTAATCCGAGTTTCAGTGGCATCACTCTTGTTGGAGTTCCTAGGACGTCCGGCAAAAGTAGACGACGAAGCGGCGGACAGACGCGACGATAGACACCTACAACGCTGGACCCGAATGGAAAGAATCTTTGGTGAGTTCTCCTAACCCACGACCGAGTGACTGTAAGATGATGATAAATACCATGAAGCAGGTGAAAATGCTACAGGCGCATATGCTCAGGATGATGCATACGAGGTTCTTCAATGGCAATCCATTAATTGTTATTGGCAAGATCATAAATAGAGCATTTACGACAGAGTAAGCGAATAATACAGCGAAGCAACAGAGGCCAGCAATGAATAAGCTGCGTAGCGAAGGGAGGCGCTGTAGTTAGTTCACAGGCGAGCCAGCTTTGTCTGGTAAATCGGAGATGATGTTAAAGGTCTTATGGCCCCCCAATGGGAACTTCACACAGTCAGAGTGGCCGTCGCCGTATTCCACACATCCGGTCGTGGTCCCAACCGCTAAGGCCTCTGGAACAAACCCATTCAAGAGCGTCTCCAGCCGCAATCGCACTGGTAATCTTACTTTGAATATCTTGAACGATATGTGTGGCCTGGGCGACAGTAACAGTCGCTTGATTGACAACGCCGCCGGCCCCTTTAACAACTTCTGTGACCTGAGAAGGTATATCATCCGTAGGGATCGATAGACCCCGATGCAAGAGATTTCGGCCTAACCAATCGTGACAAAATATCAGCCAACGATGGTATTGCAATGATTGGGCAGTCTAGTACTTCGACTTTGAAGATGCCTTCCTTCTTGTTCTTACTATCTTTGAGAAATGTTATACCGACTGCAAGTAGAACTATAGCAAGGGAGATGTGAACCACAAGTGATAGACCGGCTTTTGGTTTTTTCAGCATGATGAATTACCAGATGATAGGGCTAAGCCTAGAAATTTGACTCAAGTAGGTCGGTCGATAAAGAATAACGAGCGGCTATTCCTCGCCGCTTGGCCAGTCGATAAATATAACAACATCTGCAATTAACAGGCCAATAGTGACTGGGGTTGACCTAGAGAGCATGACGACACTGTGGCAGACAGGAGCCTCATCTCACGCTCAAGTCAACACGCCACCTCCTCTGCTCAGTAGCAATCTTTCGCGGACTATCTGGACCCCTTCCCAAATTCCTACTGAAACCCCGATAGTGACTTCTTCGGCAAGTGCGAAAGTCAAAACATCCGGTCTTATGCTGTGGCTGACTTTTATGGGTGCCATGGCTGTACGGTTGCTGCGAAAGTCGGTGGACTACTCTGTGCTATGGTACATTTTACTTCTAGATATCAGTTTTAGGTCCTGAGAAGGTCATCCGGCGTTCTCCAAGGCTTTGTTGTTGTAGTTGTGTTAGTAAAAGAGAAATTGTATGCATTATGGACTAGTCTTGCCCTCCTTACTATTATGTGAGCCCATCATACTGCCTCTTGACCTTGGGACCAAGAACAACTGGGATATCTGTGGCATACAACTTACCAGTCAACCTTCTCCCAAAGGGAAACAGAAGTGCCAAATTCTTCAATACAGACTCGAGACTTTACAGAAAGGTTTCATATAACGCCTTTCCGGAGAGTCTCACTCTTTATATTGCCCTATCGTGGTTCCTACTTTAAGACATCAGACATGGTAAGCTAAACAATCTGGTTATGGGATTCCTCCTATATACTACCATATTCACTAAGCTAATAATATGAGGAAGGGCTTGCTAAGTATCTGCATATTCTTACTACCTGTAAATACGCTTTCTATCTTACTACCCTACAAGCTAGTACTCGTCATACATAACACTATCGCGCTCTTACTAGGATATACTATATAATATTATATGCCAAATGAACAGCAACTTATATAAGTAATTTTATATATAATTACCAGTATATTTTTACTCCTTATACTTACACGCATAACTTTAATAGGGTACAGGAACCACTTTTAGTTTCAGGCTATTACGTTTAAACAGAACGGACTTTCTCGCTACATACATATAATTATTAACTTACAAAGGCCCCTTCATATAGAGCCTAGGCAGTATATTAAAATATAGACAATAACTACCCCTTTATTAGTTCTATAAAGCCATCCTTTTACTATAAGTAATTATCCTTCTAAAGCTAAAAGTAAGTTAAGGATTATTATTAATATAAAAAACAGGTTCACAAAACATTTAAAAGACTTAACTAGGTATTATATAACTTTAAATATTACTATCTTCGCTAGTTTATATAGTAATAAAGTTCCTATTAAGAATTATATAACTTTACTATTAATAGCTATAGGTATAGTTTTTATAGCATTCTTACCTTATTTTTAATAGCTAGTTTATACGGCATATAATAATAAGATTTACATATTACCTATCTATCTGGTTTGGCAAGTATTCCTTATAGGGTAGGTAATATACTTTCTATTTTAATAATATTTATACGCACTAATTATACATAGAACAACTACTTGCAGCTAGGGATCTGCTTATTCAAAACATTAAAATCAAGGATAAGAAAAATATAAGCTACTATATTATAAGTATAAAAAGGTTACTGCTTAGATATAGTTACAGGACAACAGAACATTTATTAAAACTTCTATTTATTACAAAGAATACGACCTACCGCCTTCTTAGGCCCAAGATAGGATTAACTTACTTAAAGAGACGACAAGGATGTGGAGTCGTGTTAATTTCCACGAGAACCTGATGCCCCTCACGGACATACTCAATACTAAGACATTAATAGAAAAGGCCAGAAAAGACACCAACAAACCCACACTAATAGTTAGTAAGTCTCTGAGCGTATGCGACTACTGATTAGGGCTGAAGATAATCACAGCATCTGTTTCCGGTGATGTAAGAGATTATTTATAGTACCACGCCGGCAGTGATGCTGACCACCTGCTTTCTGGTTAGTCGCAAGCAAAATAGATATCAATACAATATATTCATATATATCTTGACCTTTCCCGTTATGCTCATCAGCATATTAGAACAAGACAACTCGGGATGACCAATACCGTGTTGTTCCAAGTATTCGAGACCACTAATAACTTAAATTCGTAAGTATAAGAGTGCCCCAGAGCAGACCAGCACGTATGCTACGAGACGCTAGATACAAACCTATTTCAAGATACAGACCAATTCAGGCTCCTCGAAGTCACGGCACATGGCCACTTCTACAAGAAAGATATTAAGAAACTCATATGCCATGACAAAACCTGTCGATACTGGATAAGGAGCAACGGGTGTTACGAAGTGCTCACTAATAATACTTTTAATAAGGGCAATCTGGTCATCGTCACCAGGTTCAGAGACGTCCCATAATAAGACAGTTGGGTGATCCCTATACCAGTGATGGGATGTAATTCGGCGTGCCATCGTTACAGTATTGTCTCCAAGCTTGAGTTTAAACTCACGGTGTATATGGTCTTCAAGTTGCGGTTCTTCGTACAAGTTGTTGTCTATGTGATCCGCTTTATTAACCCGATTTACTGGCTTAGGAGGGGGCAGTTAAGGGACCAGGAGTTGCTTTGGAAACGGTCGGGCGGTCGGGAGTAAAAGACACCGTTTTGGGGGGCTTTCTTTTTGGAGTATCTTTAGGACGTTCACTGAAGTCACTAGAAACTATAGAAAGCTTCTCTCTCATTTTCCCTACCTCCGCAGGTTTGTAAATAGCCCGGCCGGAAGACTGCTTGCCACTACCCAATATCAATGCGAGGTCAGCTGCCGTATTTCTCCTGTTATCTATACTATGTAGTAGCTTCTTGTCCAATATCATGATTCGAGTAAGATTAGGGCTACATGGGGCTCGCGTATGAACGTATCATGATATATCTATTTGAACTTATATACATCTGTCGAAAGGCATGATTTACATGACAAAGACAAGCCACATGTGCTCCAGGGCGCCATCACGATAAGCCTTATATTATCGTATCGACAGTAAGTTATTCCTATGAAGAGGTCCTAAACCGCTAAGTGATGGCATGGCCCAGGAACCTGGCACTTACGGTTCTCCTGTTTCCTCGGATATAATATACTCTATAGCCGCTAGAAGTAACTTGCTTTCGTCCCTTTTTTAAGAAAGATACTTTTAATCTGCCATCCCCGGGCTATACCAGAGTTCTAAGACTGCCGAAAAGGAATATTAGTAGGTACTAAAAATTAATTTTTAGTACCTACTAA
>JABFAK010000320.1:0-66947 GCA_013266265.1 Fusarium sp. NRRL 66182
GCTTTACAATATCGTCCCACCTGTCCGTTGTTTCTGCTTTGTGTTGCCGCTGCGCTGAGAGGCGAGAGGTTAAGTAGGTTACCTGTACCCAAGTACCTGCCTTCAGCGGGCTCCACGCCCCAACAAAACGTTTGCCGAGCAGATTCGCATAAGTCGAGGGTACGGGACACTTATTAAAACTTCAACCCCCTCCCCCCCCCTATAACCATCGGCTTCCCATTCCCCCTTCACCTCTTTTCCCTCTCTGTTTGACAATTGTCTTCAGCGTCTCGACTGGTTGACTTTTGCTGTCTTTTGTCGGTCGTACACCTTCATTCTCACAATGGCGTCCGTCTCGACTTCGGCTCTGCCCAAGCAGAACCCTGCTCTTCGACGCACTGTCACCTCCACTACCGCGACCGACTACGAGTCTTCGGCCGCCGTCTCTCCTTCAGACTCTCCCCGTCACTCGGCTTCCTCCACTTCCCTCTCATCCCTGTCCGAGGTCGACATCGCCAAGCCCAAGTCCGAGTATGGTGTTATGCTCGACACGTACGGCAACGAGTTCGAGGTTCCCGACTTCACCATCAAGGACATCTACAATGCCATCCCCAAGCACTGCTTTCAGCGCTCTGCCCTCAAGGGTTATGGGTACATTCTCCGCGACATCCTTCTTCTTTCCACCACCTTCAGCATCTGGTACAACTTCGTGACTCCAGAGTACATCCCCTCCACTCCCGCCCGCGCTGGCTTGTGGGCCGTCTATACTGTTCTTCAGGGTCTTTTCGGCACCGGTCTCTGGGTTATTGCTCATGAGTGCGGTCATGGCGCCTTCTCCGACTCTCGTCTCGTCAACGATATCACCGGCTGGGTCCTTCACTCTTCTCTCCTCGTCCCCTACTTTAGCTGGCAAATCTCCCACCGAAAGCACCACAAGGCCACCGGCAACATGGAGCGTGACATGGTCTTCGTGCCCCGAACCCGCGAGCAGCAGGCTAGTCGTCTCGGCAAGATGGTCCATGAGCTCGCTGAGCTCACCGAGGAGACTCCCGCCTTCACCTTGCTCATGCTCGTCCTTCAGCAGCTCGTTGGCTGGCCCAACTACCTCATGACCAACGTCACCGGCCACAACTACCACGAGCGACAGCGTGAGGGTCGCGGCAAGGGCAAGAAGAACGGCCTCGGTGGTGGGGTTAACCACTTTGACCCCCGCAGCCCTTTGTACGAGAACAGTGATGCTAAGCTCATCGTCCTGAGCGACATCGGCATCGGCCTGACCATTACTGCTCTGTACTTCCTCGTCCAGAAGTTTGGCTTCTACAACATGGCCATCTGGTACTTTGTCCCCTACCTGTGGGTCAACCACTGGCTCGGTAAGTTTCCATTCATCATCTCTCAGTGATCAATACTGACCTCTTTTAGTTGCCATTACTTTCCTCCAGCACACCGACCCTACTCTCCCTCACTACACCAACGCTGAATGGAACTTTGTCCGCGGTGCCGCTGCCACTATCGATCGCGAGATGGGGTTCATTGGTCGACACCTACTCCACGGTATTATCGAGACTCACGTCCTCCACCACTACGTGAGCAGCATTCCCTTCTACAACGCCGACGAGGCCACCGAGGCCATCAAGCCTGTCATGGGCAAGCACTACCGTGCTGATGTCAAGGACGGTCCCCGCGGATTCATCCGTGCCATGTACAACAGCGCCCGCATGTGCCAATGGGTCGAGCCCAGCGCCGACGCCCAGGGTGCTGGCAAGGGTGTTCTTTTCTTCCGCAACCGTAACAACATGGGCACCAAGCCCGCTGTTATCAAGCCCGCTGCATAGGCGGTATTATGGCCTCGTTCGGTTACGGAGTGTCTAAAATTGATTTAAGCGTTGATTGTTCCAAGTTGGTTTTTGGCTTAGGGTTAGGCAAGCTCGTTTATGGGCGGTATCTCGCCATGGCTATGGCTAAGAGGCGAGGCGAGGCAGTTGAAAATCTTGATGAGGAAATTCAAGGATGATGAGCTAGATGATAGAGAGTAACATAGACGACACTCGACGAAAAGACAAAACAAACCATTATTGATCCCTTGGACAAACCCGAAGCGTATTTTGACTTTTTATTTCTTGCTTTGTTTCTCGTGAATTATGTTTGGCTGACGCAGAAGCGGAATGCTCGGACTCGACAAATGACTTGATGCGGGGAAGACATCACACGTGCTCTCATACCAGACCTGGAGTCGGTTTCCGACAGGGTTTTTCGTATCCATCCATCTTTGGGATGCGAGTTCAGTCCAACCTGTTGGAGTTTTATGGGGGTGGGTCAAGAATTACCCGAATGGTGGTGGTGGTTGTTTTATTAGGATTGAGGCTATTTGGACCTACTGCGTTGAGCTAATCAACAGCGCTTTGGTGTTGCACCACCTCAACCTGCTCAAGTTTATTTACCTTGACAAAACAGTGGGTGAAAAGGATACAAGGAGCTGAATTGGCTTTAAGGATACACGCTTTGTTGGTGTATGATTGATGTGTTGTTCAAACTGTAGTGTAGACTAGGTATTAATTATGTCATATGTGTAAAGAAAAGTGATTACAAAAGAAAATAATAATAATAATAATAACAGCAATAATAGATTCCCAAGTTAATAGTGACATATAGTAACACAGCCAGAGAAGATAAGCCCACAGGAAAGCATATTCCATATCCAAAAACTCAGGAAACATATTATGGTGTTGCCGATAAACTGCATAGTCCATCGACACAGACACAAATTCCAGGCGAGGTGCAGAGAGCAGCATTTGCCAAACAGTCTTGCTCCACAGAGCAAGGGGTGTCGTCGACACAAGCCCCCCCTTGACAGGTTTGATCAGCGGTGCACTCAGAATTAGTCGAGCAAGCCTGGACGCCAGGTGGAGGACCGCATACCGCGTCCAGACAGATGCAGAGTCCCAGGAGGCAAAGAGGCTGAAGAGATAGGAGACAATCAACATTGTCAAGACAAGAGTCTGTATCGCCGCCTCCACTGCCTGGCGTTGGGACCTGGCAGAAGCCATCCGCGGCGCAAGATTCGCCTGGGACGGTACACTCGCTATCCATGGTGCATGATGAGCCGGAAGTGCCGTCGCCTGGATTGGAGGTCGAGATGGGGCTACTGTCAGATGTGACGGTGACAAACCCGCTTGTGGGATCGGCAACTTGTTGACAAAGCAGGTCGATGCAGGCAAATATACCCAGCGCCCCAGCTCCAATAGCTGCTACGCAGTCTTGATCTGTGGCACACTCAATTGCTGTATTGGCGGGAGGGCTGGGCTGAGTAGCTGTTGCAGTCTGTTGACAGAGGAGATCGATACAAGCAAATAGACCCAGGGCATCAGCTCCAATGGCCGCTACACAGTCTTGGTCTGTAGCGCATTCGATGTTGGTACCAGGTCCTGCAGAAGGAGGCTCAGTGGCCGTTGGCCCAGGTTGAGCAGCTGTGGCAGTCTCCTGGCATATGAGATCAATGCAGGCGAATATTCCCAAGGCACCTACTCCCAAGGCGGCCACACAGTCTTGGTCCGTAGTGCAATCAACTGGTATAGTAACCGTTGGGTTGCCGTTGGAACTAGTCCCCGATGGCGTTCCATCATTGTCTGTGGGATTCGCAAAGGGCTGAAGCTCGCAAATGAGATCCACGCACACATAGATACCCAGGGCTGACGCTCCAAGAGCGACTGTACAGTCCTGATCTGTCGCACAAGACACTGACGTATCCGTAGGAGGACTCCCTGCTGTGCCGGTGGGATCTTGGCCAGCTGTTGGCTGAGAGACAGGCCCTGGTACAGTATTGCCATCGCCATCGCCATCGCCAGCATCGAGACGGATGCAAACAGCATTCAAGCAAGCACACAAATTAAGCCCATTCAGTAAACATAGTGAGAGGTCGGCTACGCAATCATCATCCGTCAAACAGGGGACCGACGTCTCGGTAGCCTGGTCTTCAGCTGCAGTGGTGGTACCTGTGCCAGCAGTTGGCTCATTGGTAAATCCAGGTGAGGTGTTGCCAGAACCACCATCAGAACCGGATCCTGGACCTTGAGAGTTTCCGGGCGTTGGCTGTGGTACGCATATAGCGTTCACACAAGTGCATAGATTGAGGCCGACGCTCAGGCACAAAGAAGCATTGGCCAGGCAATCGTCGTCCACGGAACATGGCGTAACTACATTGCTATCAGTAGGCGTCGAGGGATTTGTGTCTTGGGTTCCAGATGCAGTAGTAGAGCTGGGGGCTAGCGAAGTAGAACCATCATCAGGGTTGAGGATCGGGACACAGAGCGAGTCGAGGCAACCGCAGATGTTGATCCCTGAAACAACACAGAGATCAATGTCGACTAGGCAATCGCTATCCTCGAAGCAGGCTGTGGCAGATCCGTCAGTGGGAGATGAGCCAGGGCCCGTCACAGAGTTAGAGGCGGGTATCCCGTCAGTTGGTTGAGTACCAGAAGAACTGGTGGTTCCAGCTCCCTGGCTCGGGTTGCTACCGGAATTGGTTGCTTGAGGATCAGGCTGACACAAGAAGTCGAGACAGATACAGGCTGCGTTTGAGAGAGCACATAATCCTGTAGAGAGCCCGAGGCAATCATCATCAACAGTGCAGGGAACGAGCCCAGTTTCTATGGGTTCGTTGGCCGCTGTGGTTGTTTGACCTGCGGTGTTTGATCCGCCCGTACCAACCCCAGCATTGCTCTGAGAACTTGATGGACTGGATTGAGTGTCACTCTGGTCATTAGATGGCCCAGGACCTCCAGTTGAAGAGCCACGGCCCCCATTGTTGGCACCTGTGGGGGAGGATCCTGAGACTTGAGTTGTAGAACCACCACCTGCGCTATTGTCTCCAGTCGGCGAAGCATCTTGGCCGTCGTCTGTCTGGACCCCAGGGTTTCCTTGTGGGCGTCCTGCTTGTCTGGAACTGGTAGCTGATGATCTAGCCAATGTTCCGGCTGAGCTTGAGGTGTTGATGATGGGCGCGCCATCACTCACGACAGAGGTTGCCGATGCCTGAACTGTGGGACTCGCAACCCCAGAGTTACTGGCATTAGGTAGCGGTGAGATGTTAGAAACTGAGGATTGAGAAGCTGCTCGAGTACCAAGATTTGAAGAAGTGCTTTGGTCAGAATCATCATCGTCTCCAGAGTCAACTCCCTGCGGTATACCACTCTGATTTGGCCGAGATGTGGTCTGCGAGCGACTGCTGGACACCCCGGTATCCTCGGAGCCAGAGCCAGAGCCAGAGTCACCATCTCCAGCATCGTCGTCAGAGTCGTCATTGCCGGGGTTTCCATCCCCAGAGCCACCTGATTGCGGTCTAACACTCTGGCTTGTTCGAGCAGCTGTTTGCGTAACAGAAGCCTGGGATGGGCTCTCTCCTTGCGGGTCTTCGTCCTCCCCTGAACCGGCACCTTGTGGTCTGCCGGTTAGATTTGAAGGAGAGGAAGCCTGGGAGCGACTGCTGGCTTGGTCGGGATCTTCCAAGTCACCACTTCCGGAGCCGTTTCCTTGTATCCTGCCGCTTTGTCCTGATCCAGAATCGCCCCCTGATCCCGATGAAGGATTATCGCCTCCATTGGAAGAACTGCCATCCGTACCCGGCTGGTCGTCTTCAGAGCCACTTCCTCCGGATCCTTGATCTTGTTGACCTCCGTCTTGTGACCCTTCGCTGGGAGAAGATCCTCCATTGGGAAAAGGGCTGCCGCTGGAAACTGCTCCCCCGTTTAGAGAGGGACCATCATCTGAAGAACCACCATCGCCTTGGTCAAAATCTGCATTGCCGTTTCCGTTTGGTGAAGAGGAATCTCCATCGGCGCCGTTACTAGGGCCAGTTCCTTGAGGCCTGACGGTCCCGTCGGAGCCTGAACCGACAGGGACACAAACTCCATCTTGGCACGTCTCCCCCAAGCCGCAAGAAACGTTGATACAGCTGGCCAAACTAGGGTTTGGTGTGCAAACATTACCCAGGCACACTTCGTTGCTGTTGCACGCCTCGCCACCACATGAGGTTGGGTCACCAAGGGCTACACAGGAGCTCTGGATGCAAGCATAGTTGAGTGGGCAGTTGTTTCCAGGAGTACCACAATCAAGCGGTCCATCGGCTGGGACACACTGATTGTTGATGCATGCAAAGCCTGGTTGGCATGTTGCAGCTTGTCGACGGACAAGGCGAAGGAGACGACTGGTTGTTGTTCCACAAGATGAGGGGCTCTGAACTGAGGAACACTGGCCGTTGACGCAGATGTCGTTCCTAGTACATGCTGGAATGCAAGCAGAAACAGGAGAGCCAGAGTTGGTATCTCCCCCGTCCTGCCCTTGAGTGTTGCCACCGGCGCCGTCTTGACTGGAGCTCCCTTGACCTGATTGTCCACCACTGCCTTGACCATTGCTTCCTGATCGAGATCCAGATCCAGATCCAGATGGAGATGGAGATGTTGCTCCAGAGGAGCCACTGGAATCATCTCCACCAGATGCCGAACCTCCATTTTGCTGTCCAGCACTGCCAGAAGATCCCGGAAATCCGTCTGGACTTGAACCGCCTCCGCCAGTGAAGTTTTCATCTTGTCCTGAACCGTCATCTGGTCTTGTAGCCCCCCCACTCTGTTCGCTGGCGTTTGATGACGCCCCTTGTGGTCTGTTTGGGGTTGCATCGTTTCCACTGGAAGCACCTCCATTGGAGGAACTCCCGCTTTCTGAAGCCTCACTATTGCTAGATTCATTACCGCTGTTCTGGTTCGCTGACTGTTGATCAGAATCGCCAGAAGCACCATTATCTTGAGCAGAAGATCCGCTGCCGCTTGATGACCCCCCTCGCTGGCCGCTGGGACTTTGAGATGATTCACCATCTTGGCCATCAGGCCCATTCCGACCACTATCTGATGTATTGCCGTCCGATAAACTCCAGCCTTCGCCATCAAAAGTTTGAGATGAGCTGCCACCTCCTTGTTGAGCTTCCACCGCTGCTCCATCCCCTTGTAAGGGAAGACGGGCTCCAGGGCCGCCAGATCCAGTACCACAGGCCAAATTCGAGGTATTGAATTGATGTGTGAGATTGCCGATGCAGTTTCCAGAGATACACACTTGGCTGCTATTGCACGGTTTCGAACTGTTACCGCAGCGGGAGAGATCAGTCGAGATGGTGATGGGTGTGCACTTGTTCTCCCAACAGAGAGAGCCAGGTTGACAGCGTCGCTTGGAAGAGCCACATGTCTTGTTCTGGTATGCTTCGGAGGTGATGTTGAGAGACTGGCACTGTCCAGAGACGCAGAGTTGTCCAGCAGTACAGTTCCTCTGGTTTGATCCTTGTCCACAGCTATAGGTGTCGGTCGATATAAACACCTGGCGGCAATACCCGCCTCGACAACTTGTGCCAAGAGGGCACTTGGTGGTCCTGTTGCAGGGTTGAACGTTTGTTCCAAGAAGAAAGGGGACACAGGTGCCGTCGAGGCACCAATTCCCAGGGCTGCATGTCGTATTGAGTAGCCCACAAGAGGTTGGGTCTGAACCGATATCGATCCTCTGGCATTTTCCGTTGACACAGAGAGATCCAGGGTCGCATCTTGTGTTCTTCTTGCCACAGCGTCGGGAGTTGGCTGTGATCTGGATAGGAGCACACTCGCCATCGTCGCACCACTGACCGGTCTTGCAGGCTCGAGTGCTATTGGAACTTGTTGGCGTCGTGCAATTCTTTGGGTCCGAGTCCTTCAATCCAAGATCGAGGGGGTAACATCCGCCAGCAATGCAGAGTTCTCCAGGCTCACATGAGTGGCCACGTCTTCCGCATTGCTTTGGGTCAAGCCCGATGGTAACGTTGGTGCAGCTACCCCAGGTGCAAACCTCAGGGAGAGGACAACCTCCTCCGTAGAGGGCGGTTGACTGTCGAGAGAAGAGTTGGCTGGGAGTTTCTTCAAATTGGAAAGCATATGATAAGGTAGGGGACACGACTAGGATTGTAGCCGCCAAGGCTCGCCAGCTGATGTTGGGAGTCATGATCAACAATCGACTGGTCGTTGGGTTGCTGGCATTGATTGACATGATGATCCGGGGATATGATATGCGAGACGATCCTAAGCCTATATACTACGTACTACACCGTTAACTGAGCTTAAAAGACAGTAATAGTGGTGGTTCTACTAAGCAGCAATTTCCATAGCGATGTGTCGTCATGCCAAAGGTTGGATGTCTGGAGAGTCCCCAAGCACCAGGTTGCAACGGCATCATAGACGGAAGTCTAATTAGACCGAACTACAGTATAACTGATTTGTGACCAGTCATGATTGATGTCATCAGTAGCAGAAATCAAGACAGGAGACGGTGAGCATACCGAGCCTGCATGACTTCATGGTTCACGCAGCCAACAAGTTGGGATAGCCTCCAAGAGCGGATCCTTCATATCTCCAGGCCCGTACTAAACCTTGAAGCCCTCCCGCACCCGTATCTACATGGCGGTAGAGTTCCTATCAGTTGCTAGCGCCCGGTTGAAAATCAAGCTTGCCAGCTCTGGCACCCAACCAACGCTCCTGGACAGCATCAACGGCATGAAGATCCGGGGGTGAACAGCTGATGATGTCGACTAGCTGAGTGAATCTTGACGATCGCTGTGATGTGGGAATGTCTCGGTAGTCGGCAACAGGCAAAAAGGCGCTGGTGCTAGTGGGCGCCTCAATTCCCAAGTGTTAGTCTATTGTCTTTTGTTTCTACCGTTTTCAGCTGGACGACGGGTAGCCTATGAGTCGGTTGCAAAGGTATCCTAGCTATCCGAGCTGATACGAAAACTAGAGCTGGTAGCCTGATAGAGAAAACGCAAACGGTAGCGAGGTAGAAGATGAGGACATGTCGATATTGACTGGACCTGGTCAGAAATAGGTACCTACTTAACGCCTTACTTCCCGTAACTGAGGTACTTACTTGCACATCACAACCAAGGTACGATCCGCATATGGCTCAGTACATTTGGCACGGCATGTTGGATGTTCAAAATGAGGCCTCAATCGAGGTGGGCAATCTCTGAGGCCATCGCCAACGCACCCAACCGCAAGCAAACCGGTAAAGATGATCAATTTCAGGCATCCATCCACGGCCATTTCACCTACTACTTGGTTTAGAAAGACATCAACGAATGGCAGGCTAAATGCATAGGAAATCCACCACTCTGTTTGTCTACAGTTGTTTTCAAAGACATTGAACTGCTTAGCGCTCATAAGCGCATACCAGTAGGATCAGATCATGTTATGAGATCAAGACACATCGGATACGTCTTTGATATTCCACTCCGTTTTGCCAGATAGTTCGCTTCACGACGCATAGCCTACATCGTCCTCATCATCAGCATCCAACAACTACGCCAAGTTTGCTTACCTAAAACCAAGAAATATGTTTTTTCTTTCTTGACCTATATTGACAGATCTGATGTCACTGCCCCCTCGACGCTTTTTCCGGCTCTTGTGTCCATCCACTAGCTTCACCTTGGTGCAGCCTCATGCCAGGGGTTGCCGCTCCGCATATCAATAAGAAATCGAGCTAAGAAACCATCACGTGTCCCTGGTTTTGCCTTGATGCCCTGTTGTCGGATGGTTTTGGAGTCAAACTACCCATGAAATGTTAGACGAGTGACCGTTTACGGGAATAAGCGCTGCCGATCTGTATCTGATTGATATGTGACAAGACATTCTCAACGGTGGTGGACAAGCTTTGCATACACCATACCGCACTAACAAAACGGAATGACAATCAGGCACATTGACGAGGAATTTTTTTAAGCGAGTCCAGAGTGTTTGTGACTATCCGTAGTCGTTTCCCCCATGATGCCATTGCCGCCACGGGTATAGCTCGCAGAGCCTCATAACAAGCAATATTAGCGGCTCTTGACCATGCCCGTCTTGGATTCGAGATGGCCAATATCATATCATATCACTCTGCAGTGCTTAATTCGGGTAGTCTGGAAAGAAATGGTATATTTGTTGGCATGTAAATCATCTCTTGGATTGTCATGTCGCGAAACCTGGCTACCAGTGTTTACAGGAAGCTTCTTCACCAACACAGACCTAGGCACTACATCTCACAGATTCAGGTTTGTAAAAACTATGTTGTGACAATGTTTTTCTCGAGGTCTCAATGCATGGACAGCCAGACTTCCATTGGCACACACTTCTTTGTGGTACTTTGGAATCCAATGACGTACTGTGGTCTAGACAAGAGCTGATATCTCCTTGATCTTGGATGCAGCAGGAAGATAAAAACTCGAGGCAAATGTATTGACTGTGGGGTATACATATCTCAATATCTTAGTCACTCGAAAGAATCTACAATTGGAAAAGAAAGGAGTGTTTACTGAATACATTATTGACTTCTTGAGTCAAAGTAGTTGCCCGTTGGTTAAGCTGCGAATTGTCACCTCTATACGCGATCTCAGCACCCTGTACTGTCTTGTCCTGTAACACAAGACTGGGTTACCTGTATCCCCAACGCATCAATGTACTCACCTGAAAGTGAACAACTCCCATTCGTAACGCAGAGAAACTAGGTAGCTATCTGAAGACAAAGGCCCTATGAGCAGTGAATCATCTACCTCTGGCTGTTTCTGTACGATTCTCGAGTGTAGTAATGATATGCAGTCTCGGCATGCATTTTACATGTGTTTTAAACGCACTGGGAACTCAACGTGCCGCGCCATGGACCTGTCTTTTGGGAACCCAGATGTGTTACGCAAAAAGCCATGCCCACGCTTCTGGTAGCTGGGTTATGGCATGACCCTCGTTGGTTATTCTTTTTGGCATCACATTCCTGACTACATTTCAGCGCTTAATAATGACAATGACGTCACAGTCCGAGATAAAACGGATATTATACCGGTGTGAATACGCTAACGTCCTAAGAATACTGGGTGTTGTATAAAAATATCTACAGTACTCGCCTAGCAGAATCTAAGCGACGTCCCATGACACGTACCGGATATCAAAATACGACCTCAAGAACATCATCAAGAAGCGCAAAAAAGTGTAGGCAACACGTTGAACACGCTGAGAAAGGCAAAAAGAACTCCGGTGCGGGGAGTCGAACCCCGCTCGCCGCGGTTTTGAACTTGCGCGCAAGTGAAAACGCGGAATGATAAACCGATACACCACACCGGATAGTGATTGATGGGAAAAGATGCGCATATCTGTATACATGTAGATTGATTGCATGCTGTAGATAGTTACTAGAGCTAGCATCTAAAATACCTAGTAGGCAAAAGTCTGCCCAACAAGCTTCTCACTGAGCTTCCACAGCAATTCAGCTTCAGTTGAGCTTGTAGCCCATGGCCTGACAGGATCAGTCATGGGGTCAGCCAGACGAGATTCCTGCAGATAGGCACCATTGTGTTCTGAGACAGTCAGCCTTTGTGTATCCATCACAAGGACAAGTTTGTGCATACCTCTGAGCTCGGGGTCAAAAGAAGCAAAGGCGTGTGTAGCAGCGCCCACCTCGGTAGAAATAAAGGTAGTTGGCCAGTCTACCCAGCCATATGCATCTCCAATCGCACGATCGTGCTCAACTATGCTAGTCAGGGCTTGCTGATTTCCCGGGTTCTCTGTCACTTACTCAAACTATCCAGCCCGTCAAGGTGTTGAGCCAGTGAAGTGTCAAGGATGACTCCAGGGTGCAGACTGTACGCCTGGAGCCCACGGCTGCCGAGTTTCTCTGCCAGGGAAATGGCGAACAGCATGTTGGCTGTCTTTGACTGACCATATGCACCCCACTTGTTGTATCTCTCTCCTTTCTGATCACCATGTTAGCTTGTTGTTCGATTATGTGGTAGAGAAATGTCTCTCACGCCAAAGTGAGGGTCAGCCCATCGAATGGGTCCCAGGCGATGACCATGACTAGACACACTGACCACTCGCGGAGATTCTGAGGCAAGTAGCTTTCCGATAATGAGGTTTGTGAAAAGGAAGTGTCCCAGATGATTGGACCCGAATCGGTTTTCAAAGCCATCCTCTGTCAATCTGAACTCGGTCGCCATGATACCTGCGTTGTTGACCAGAACATCGATCTTGGGAACATCGGCCCATCCATTGACTTCTTCAGCCGCCGCACGTACTGACTTGAGAGAGCTGAGATCGATAGTTAAAAGTCGTTTGTCCAGGTTATCATACTTTGCGGCGAGTTCGTTTGCTGTCTGTTGAAGCTTGTCAACATTACGGCCAGCAAGAACTACCAGTTTGGGTTCACCAGCTGCGATGGCTTCCACAAACACTGCACCAAGACCCCCGGGGCTCACGCCAGTGGTGAGAACGGTTTTGCCCTTGATAATCTGGGCATACTCTTTGACTAGCTCATGAACAGTCGTTGTGGAAGTGTACTTGGCCATGATGGGGTAATAGTAGAAAGCTTGGGGGAAAAAAGAAACTAGATGTTTAGCTTGGGTTATGGATGGTTTTGTCTGATAAGAATGAACTTTTGGGGAGAGATTGTCTGGCCTTTTTATATTCCTCCCACCACCATCTATTCTGCCTCATGGGTGCAAGTTTTATGGAGAAGACTAGTTGGCTGGCGTCAGCCAGATTCTTACCAAGCAGCTATCTTCAACCGAAAGAGCCCATTACATTTGATAGCTGACATCAGCACAACACTATTCTGCTCTGCATTGCCAACTACCTAACTAAGTGGTGCCCCTTTCTGGAGTTTCGGTCGGCGTCGTTTACTTAAGCAGTAATTTTCCGGGTGTCAAGCAAGGGTAATGGCGTAACTTATTTCCTGTCAACCAGAGTGCATTATGGGCACTCCTCAATATAATCTTACAATGCCACTCAGGGCACCGGCTGTAGGCAGGTCTATTTAGGTAGGGTATCTATTAGAAAGGTCCATGAAACAGAAGAGTGAGGAGCCCATAGTGCATACATGATGCTCTCATGGTCGTACGTCTGGCAAGCTTGGCTCATAGAATCTTTTAATTCATCTAGATCCATAGGTCCTATGGCAGGAGAATTGATTGTTTGGTTGGTAGACTTCATCGTGATTAATTTGTGTAAAGGTGTGTAGGTATGTGGGTATAAGTAGTCGTGCTGGATCTGTATTTCCAACGAGATGGGTGGTGGGATGGAGGTTAGAAGAAATAGTAGAGGTAGGATGAAGGAGATGGTAAAGGAAGTGAGCCAGGGTCTTATGATCAGAGATATGGGAGAAGGTTTGCATCGTGCATCATGAGGTTATTTAAGGTCTTAATATCGGACTCCCACACATGTAAATCTCATGGGTGTGACTTGATGAATTCTCATATGGAGCGTTTAGCAACAATGAAAATATCCATTCTACTCAGGCCTGTTCGCTGTGACAATGAGTGGATATCGGTTACTTCCTGAAATAGGCAGAACAGGGAATATCACGGAACATTTCCTACTCTTTGAGTACAGATCCAGAAAAGGAGGCTATCACCCCCGTCTCCAACCGACCTTGACCTCAACATTGTCTCCCCGAACAAAAAGCACGTGCCGCCTCTCCTGCCCATTACCTATTATACTTGCCACTAACATCGCCGACAAGGTATGGGATCATCAGATCAGATTTAGGTGGTCCTTGCAAGGCGACTTGGATATTGTATCAGCCCCAATCATCTACCACGCAGCAGCAACACATATCCAGGCTTGAGTTATTCTTTGGTTTCACCTGGGGTTTTATTTCAACTACACTTCAACATCGATCGTATAGAAGAGCTGAGAAGGAGGCTACACTCCATGTCGTGGACGCTCAGTCTTTCCCGCATTCATCCCCCGGAGTGTGATGCCTTTTTAAAGTCTGGTTTCCTTGGTCTTTGGGTACTAAGACAATGACCGAACCATTAAACGAAAGTAAGATTCGTAGACTCGTCTTATATTGAATGAAATACAAGATTATAGTGATTGATCAAGTGTGTGTAAATGATGTAGCTTGAGAAATCTTGTTACGCCTAGGATACTGGAGGTTGCTGCTAAGAGCACTGCGAACCGACTATGGTTGGATGTGAAGAAACTACACGCTCGATACGCCTGCTGGAAGCTTCGCACAAACAAGAATTCGTAGGGAGCAAAGGTAGGATGAGTATGGTGTTACGTCGTGTTTAAATTTGGACAGTTGTTGGGGCTCCTTGTTGTTGCTTCTTTCTTTGACCGTCTGTGTATTATGCAGTGTTTTTATATTTCTACCTTTATTAGTTGATAGATTAAGTCTGCATTATTGGCTCTCTAGTTCCTCCCTTTAAACTATGTTTGTGCCAACGGAGAGAAAAACACACTTCTTGGGTAGAAGTATTACATAATGGCGATGTTTGTTGGTGGTGCGAAGTATAAGAAAATAATCGAGATGTTTGTAAAAGGTCATGGCTGAAACTCCCTCGTTGTTCAGATTCCCAAAACTGTTCTGCACGCAGTCAAGTGTAATTATCGAGTAAAATTCAAAGTGGTATTCATCTATCAATGGCTCATTAATCCTCCTCATGGGGTATTCGTTCCTTTCATTTATTTCAATCATGTTTTACTTCTTTTCCGCTTACGCAACCAGCTTGATGCTCTCGTACCTACCAGAGCGATCGCCATAGACATACTCCTTCACGGTCTTGGTAGTAGGGGCATCACCGCCCGCGTAGTCCACGATAGAAATGCTCTTGTAGTAGGCACTGAAGGGACCCTGGGAGAATTCGGCAAGACCGCCAGCCCAGGCGATCGTGCCGGGCTCAGCATCAGGTCGGCCAGCAATCCATGTGCCGAGCTTGACTTGCATGGGTGTTTGAGGGAACGCAGAGCCGCCCTTGGCATCGGCGTAGTTGAGGGTGCGTACGACTGTGTCGTCGATGATCCAGTTGATGAACCTGGGTGTCCACTCAATGGAGTAGACGTGGAACTGGCCGATGGGATTCTCGACAGGATGGAAGCCACCACGATCGTATGTGCTCACGTCGCCTTTGCTAAAGTAGTTGGACTGAACCTGGGTGTTGTCACCGCCGAGCCACTCCCAATCAATCTGCCAAGTATCAGTAGGGGATCGCTGCTAGAAGGGCATGAGACGTACCTCGTCAAGGTCGTCGGATTGCAGAACGGCGCTTGTCACGATTCCTTGGCCAGGAGCGGCTTGCATCTCCACGTCGATGCGGCCGAAGAAGATGTACTTGCCAGTCGCTATTGTAGGAGCCTGGCCAAGACCGTCGATTGTGAAGACACCACCGTTTCCATTATGCTCGAGGTCTGTGCCACCGTCCTCTTCAAATGCGTGACAGCCGCCCTTTGTGAAGTCGCAGTGGACCGTCTCCTTGCCAAAAGCTGGGTCGGCAGGACATGCTTGTCTGTGTAAGTCATTTCTGTGCGACGACTAGAGGGAAGAATGCGTGAGAGACGTACTTTTCTCAAGAGGGTTGCACGCTGTGAATGTCTGGGCTGAGACGAATGCAGGTGCCGCAAGGGCGAGAGCGGCGATGGCTTTGGAGAGCATCCTTGGTGATTGATGTGATGTATGTCGTGTAACGGTGGACGGCAGGAAGAGGAGGGACTTGTTGTCAGCAATGTACGGTTATACAAAAGCAAAAAAGATGGGAAGCAGGCACGAGGTTTCTCACGCACGTTTATATAGTAGCAACTGGTGAAGAAGAAGAAGAGGTTGGTTCAAGTCAGGCTACTAACTAACCCTTGTCTACTGCCTACCCCGGCCAGCTCTGGACCCTTCACAGCCTCGGCTTTTAACCATCAGACGACGGGGGACCAGGTCTCGTATTCCCTGCGCTTGCGTCGACTAAGCAATCCCCTGGATTCCCTGTCCGCAAGCCACTCACTCCATCACCTTTGCAAGCACAGACGCTAGCGGATAGAGATCCCTGTTGATGGTTCGTGACGAGGACGAGTGAATCATTCAGTCGATGCACACGAAACTCGCCCCAAAATATCAGGTGGCTGTGGGTGGCTTGACTATCGGCGTCTTGCCAGCCAACGACACGAGTTCCCGTCCGCCCCTGGCCAAGGGTCTAGATCTCAACCAGCCTCTTCAGTTGGATGGATTGGGGTGAGCGGGCTGTGTGTGCTTATGCGCGCAGGGACTTGACTAGAGCAGACGTGAAAGGTGCCATCGGAGGAAGCAGTTCCTGGTGCTGACGTCAGGTCTCAGCATGCATCTGACGGATTTTGGTTGACCCTGGCATTTTCGTATCTTTTGGTGTTGAGGGCTGCTCGGCATCGTCGGCTCCGCTGGGGGGAGGGAACGAGAATGCCTGCTATTCAGCGAGATACGAGCGCTATTACGAGAGCAGGATTGAGGCTAGCGAGCTGTGCGGACGACATCTCCTCTTGGCTTCTGCATTTCGCAAGGATGCTGTTGTTGGTTGAGAGCTCTTGATTGACACGGACAATGCAACACAACACAATAGTCCTCGGTACAATCTACGACAGCTAGGTCCGTGGCCTGAGCTGATAGCGATCAGTGGGGTTGAAGTTGGTTTCGACATGTTCCCCCCGCAGCCAAGGATAGAATCTTCAAGTCCGTTTCCTCCGTTGGTTTCGGACGGTTGTAGGTCTCGCGGATCTTCATATGTCGCTTGGTAGAGAGACTGACTTGATGTCACTGATGAGACTATTCACTAGTCTATTGAATTGAATGAGCTCACTATCTCAGTTGACTTGACGACAAGACTTGTCCTTGCCAAGGGACCCTAGTCATCTCTCTCTACTACTTTATGTGGGCAGCCCAAGCTCAGCTGATCTCGGAATGTCTGTACCCCGCTTCACAATGGTATTATGGACCAGAGTACTCCGTAAAGAAAGGGTCCGCCGCTCGGGCCAAACATGTTTGAAGCAGTCATCGACAAAGAAGTCAACTCAGCAGCAGACGCACATTTGCATTTATCCATAGTCCCCCGCTGGGATTTTATCTGCAGATCTAAGCCACTCCTTTCTATATCTGGCATTCCTACGAAATACCTTCCTCTTAAGAACATTACGGCAGACGGAAGTAACTCAGCCCCTTGGCAGGGTTTACCTAAATAGGTACAAAAGGCCATTGGCGCTTCTATGCAATGGAACTTTAGGATACACAAGTTCCTGTGAGATTATAGCCCCCGACGGATTGCTCGGCAGGATCTTTTACCAAGGCGGTTAGTTGTCCATATATAGGCAGACCGCATATCTTGCAAGCCACAAAGACGTTTGCAGATTCAAGCGTGGCAGATCTACTACGTAGTGTAGTATGCTATTCCCAGCCAGATTAACTTCATCCACATGCATCTACTATATATTTTGAGTTTTGCAAATGTAAACCTTGTGACCATGCTTTGTGTTGCATCATCGGACCCTGTCTAGTATCAAGCTAGAGATAGTAAATGCTACTCGTGAATTCATAAATATTAAGCGAGCTCGACGGCGCGCCTTGCACCGTTCAAACTGCCTTGTCTTTAATTCTGTAGCATGTCTCCGACAATACCAGTGTTCGTGTCCCAGATTTCAAACTAATCACTGCGCGGACAGCCGACCAAACTGATCCAAAAGACTTTGCCGAGTTTTGTAATCAACGGTTTCGGTGCCTTTGAAGCAGCAGTGGACTTGCAATCTGTACAAAAAACTTGAGAATGGAGCTGACTTCTTTCCATCGGGCAATAGTTAGCAACACCACTCCCAGTGAGAAAGCGACTTGGCTCTTCTCGAACCTAGCTGCTGGGAGGCTCCAGCGATCAGGATATCAATACAACGAGTTGGTGAGTGTGATTCGCTTTGAGGTATTTTTCTCCATCGCAAAGTTGAATATTTCAAAGATGCATCGCAGTCCATCTCATAGCTCTAGTGAGTCAGGTCTTGTTGCAGGATAACCTCACGCTGAAGAGGCATCAGCGACTCATCTCGAGCTGATGGACCAGCAGTCACCATCTTCATTTGAGCTTAGGCGAGCAAATCTAGATCTTGCTCAAATTTGGCTGCTTCACATTGGTTGCATCAAGGGGTTTATCTACGAGGGGTAACGTAAAATGATGAGCTGTTAGCATCAATACTTGAGCATCTACAGGTGTAAACATATCCTCGTATCCTCGGACTTGTGTCAGGTAAAGCCTGGCTGAAAGGGTCTGGGGCCTGCTACTGTGGAATTAGTTGAAAAGCGAAACTTTAGACGTTGTATTCACAAGAATCGAGAATTTGATATCGAATCTACAGATAAGGCGCAATGTAGAGAATTCGTGATTTATATCAGATATTTGATTGAAGCGGCTCGTTGTTTCCTAGCGTTTGCTCTGCTGCAAATGTAGCATTATAAGTTATTTTCTAAATAGTATCACTCGACCATCTACAGGGCGAGGTATAGCCAAAGAGTTCCCAGCTAGAGCTCACTATTCTGATATATAATATAATGTCAGGACGTAATTAGTTCCTATTGAACCGACAGAGTGATTGATTAATCTAACTAACCCGACTTCTCAGGTAGAAGAGATCAAGTTTATAATCATTCGGTTAGTATATGAGCGCCTAGCTATACGAGAAACATACTTCTTGTCAGAGGTTTACTCTTCTTCCTACATCTCCAGCAACCCAACTTCTTTGTCATGTCCCGCTACTTGGACTGGCTGTACAAGGTAACCTTCAAGATGCATCTATTTATTCACCACGCTAGAAAACAGCCGCTTGCATAACCGTAAGCCACTCAGATGCCTCGTGACTGTATCTCCTACCGTCAAACTCGAAAATGGTAGGACTTCGGGTACGCCAATCACCAATTCCGCCGCGACCTGGACATGGTAGATGTGCATGTAGACCGGGATTCGCTAATTACTAACCACTCAGCTGAGGCCTAGAGAAACACCGAGGCCACGTCACTACGGACTCTATCTCAATGAGTAGTTTAGAGGAATCTAGACCTTCTTCAAGAGTCGCGTAGGCAACCTCTCCTAAGCACATGTTCTTTTATGCCTCCTATCGTTCATGTAGCAGCTACCGCAATCTTACTTTCTAAAATGTCCAAGTATCGATCCAATTTCAGCTAGTTATTTGAGTTAAACAAGTTTCTAAGAAACTACCTTACTTCTTCACAAGTCACAAGGGCCAGAGCGAGCAATAGCTGGGGTTAAGGAGCCGAGGTGTATAGTCGGAGTTGAAGAATCGGAATTGGAGAGAATGGAGTTCAAAGAGCGGAATTCAAAGAACGGAGTTTCAAAAGAGGTTTGTTTTACAGATCAAGGTTACAGTACCGAGGTTTAAACCTTGAAGTAGTAAGCTAGCTAATCTTAACAAGGTAAAGAATATACTGTGATTATTATTGTTGTATGACAGCAATCAGTTACGAAATCCAATGATATGATGTCGTACAGCTCGTTGTATAAGCAATTAGCATTATAAAAAGGAGACCAGAGCGCCTTGCATATCCAAGTCAAATACCCATCATTCATCTAGTCTCTACTCTCTTTCTCTCATCATGGTCAAGGTTGCTGTTGCTGGTGGCTCAGGAGGCCTGGGCCGTGCTATCACTAAAGCTGTTGCCGATGGTGGAAAACATCAACTGTTTGTACTTTCTAGGGAGGTGAGTCAACCCCCGATTCCCGGACAGATCGGTCTTCGAATGCCTACAGGCCAAAACGCACACTATTGGAGACCACACTATTGCATCGCTTGCGGTCGATTACTCTGATGTGAGCGCAATCGCCGAGGTGCTGAGGAAGAACGAAGTGCAGGTTGTCATCAGTGCTATCGGCGTGTTGTTCGAAGATACACACCGGGCACAGATCAACCTTATCAAGGGAGCTGCAGAGGCCGGTACTGTTACTCGATTCGCCCCAAGCGAGTTTGGTATTGATTATATCAAGGCCCGAGATAAGTGAGGAATATGGGATAAAGCTTTCGAGTCGATTTCTGACTACTATAGTGGCTTTCCTTACCCCCTTCCTGGCCTGCAACAGTACACTGTGAGCCAGTACAAGATTGAGGCAATTGATCTCCTAAAGACAACGAAAATGGAATACACTCGATTCATGATCGGATTCCTCATGGACTATTATGGCTTCCCAGCTGAGCCTGTTCCCGTCATCCCCCTTGCGGTTGTCCTCGACGTGGAGAACCTGAAGGCTGGCATTCCTGGCACAGGCAACGAAACCGTCACCTTGACTCACTCTGAAACACTGAGCAAGTTCGTCGCCGGTAGTCTAGATGCGCCCGAGTGGCCAGAGAAATCCTGGATCGTTGGTGACACTGTTTCGTGGAGCGAAGCACTAAAGCTTGCGGAAGCAGCTCGAGGTACGTTCAAGTCATATAAGGAACCGGCTTTCCGCTAACAATATCAAAGGTCAAAGGTTTGACGTATCCTTTGACTCGGTCGAGTCCCTGCGCCGTTCGGAGATCACCGAACTCCCAGGAAATGTTGCGAGATACTCAGTTGCCCCAAAGCCAGTCTTGGATGGAATCTTGTCACTCTGGAGCTTGGGATTTGTGGAGGGTTGGTTCGATACGACTAAACATGTCGGAAGCGATAAGACCCAAAATGATCTTCAGCCTGATGTTGAAGTTCTCAAGTTGAAGGACTTTCTCTCGCGGGCCTGGAGTACATAGATGGCTGCTTACTATATGTAAACTATTTTTTATAAATTTGAATAGCTACTATTATAGCCATCGTACCACAAACTCTGAAAGCCTCACTGTGTCCGTTTCATCTATCGACGGGATATGACGGAGTTGAATATATAAGAAAACCCCATTTTCAGGAACAGTACGAATGGTTTTTTTAATATCGAGGATTGCTAGTACATCTAGACTTTCCAGGAGTGTAGCCAAAAACTGCCACGTCCACCACCTTCGCTGTTGTATCCTATCCGGGGCGTGGGTATTGCCACTATTAGTTCTTGAGAAAGCCGTGACAAGCGACTGAAATGACAGTCTTTTGGGCTCTGGGCTGCAGATATTCAAGCAGTAGCGGAAAAGAAATCAAAACCAAAATCAAACGGTGGACTTGCCAAGTGAGCGATACTTTCAGTGGGTTTGGAGTTGGATTCAAGGAAATAGCAATTGAAATTTCATCCCCAGGTCTACCATATCTCCCACTTCTGATCGCCGACAGCACAAAGCCGGTTGAATAGTTGATCTCTCCTGGCTATAGCCGTAATCAAAATGGAGCGTCCACTACTATCAATAATCTCCAACCCGTCTACAATCTCGCTCTCGAGTGCCCATCCGGCTAGAAGCTTGGTCTTTGTCCCATAACCAGAATGCTTGTTAAGTGTCGTGATATCCGAAACAGGCATGGCCCAGGCCGGTCGCATTTCTTGGTCAGTCGCCTTATTTAAATTCACTGCGGACGAGTTCTTCGAGAAGCAGAGGCATGGAGAGACAGAATCGGTAGTGATATATACAAAGCCTCTGTCTCCCTCCCATCGACATGTGAACTCAACAGGGCCTGCAATGGACGGGCTCTGCCTCGTGGTTGTAGCGCCAACACGGTTCTTTGCAGATTCAGAACCTGCTTTAGCCCGGACTTTGTCGAGGCTTGTAATCGTCTTGACAGCTGCTGCGGCGACTGGTCTGATGATGCCAAGAAGTTTGCCACGTCTCTTTCCACCGCTTCCAGGTTCGCAGGATTCGTGATCGTTGCCGCCAGAGTTTCGCATTGTTGCTCCGTCTTTTCTAACGGCTTCTTGAACCTCTCCCTGAGTTGCGCCTAACGGAAGGTCGCCATTTGCTGCGCCGAGAATGTCATGGCCAAGCAAGTGAGGTTCGTCAGGTGGCGGGCCACTGGGCAGCGACGGTGGTGGAAGAGGAGTCTTGTTTCGTTCACCTTCTCGTAGGAGCGTTATTGTCAGTTGAGAGTCTGTAGGAACTCCTTTGAATACAAGTCTATGGTGGTGTAAGTAAAGTCCTGTTCAAACTTGGTAGCACAAGGCTTCTTACTCTGTGATACTACGTTTAAGCCCTTTACATGTCTTGGTTAGGAAGACACTTCCAAAGAAACCAACGCCGATTCCAAAGGAAGCGATCCTGTACAAGGTATAACAAGATATTGACGTCGAAAATATCAAAACTGGTAAGAAAACTGCGGTGATGCGGTATCGGCTCACATTCTGAGGAAAGGGAGTGGGAGGGTTGAGTAGACTGTAGGCTGTTTGTTAGGTACCGCCCTAGTTCGCATATGGACACTTACTTTGCACAGCGCTCCCACAGGTCACAAATGCTACATATAGCATGCATCAAAATCCGTATCTTGCTCTGCATCATGTCCTGCATGGGAGCCTTGGTCTTGTCCCATGATGGATAGTCCACTCCTGCAGCCTTATCCTTTGCAGTTGCTACGCTGGTAGCTAGAGAATGCGCATCCGGGAACTTTTCAGACCTTGAACCACCCTTCTGAGGCTCGTCGTGTTGGGGGTCGTTGTCGGTAAGGATGTTGATAGATAGGGCTACGAGGCCAGTTACAAAGTTACTCGCTTCCCTCTCCAGCGCCTCACCTTTCATGCCCTCGGGCGCGCCCGTAGCAGAATCTGTGGTGCTTAACACACCTGCTGATGGCTTCATCAGAGTGCCGTGATTGGGGTGGACTATCGAGGGTGGGAAGGGTGGAAACAAGAGACGCCGTGCATTTGATGAGAGAAGGAGGGCCATCAGAGTTAGCAATATTGTTGGTATAATAAAGTTTAGGTACCAAGCAGTGAAGTAAACCTTGATTGTTAGAGATGCAACTATGACAAAGGACTGGATGGCTTACGAAACAGAAAGACGATGTTCGTCTGGGTTCACGCCAGGATTGAAGTCTTGAGATATGCTGCTTGAACATGAGCAGTCCAAGAAACTTGGAAGTTGTCAGTGGAGTTTGATATATTCGAGGCTCCAAGATGCACTCACCACTCCCATATATAGTCTTTCTATCTGTGCTCTTAGCTTGTTTGGCGAAAACTGCTCCGCCTCAGCAACGTTGAAATCCAGCTCTTCTCGTGGGTGGCTTGGAGCATGCTTTAGATGGAAAACTCTCTGGATAGTGTCAGTTGTCAATTATAGTAGTAGGTGGTAGAAGCTGGCCATACCTTGTTGAATCTTCGTACAAGAAGCCACAGATGTTGATTCTTTACGCCGTCAAGGGCATATTCTTGTGGTTGATGATTGTCGGCATCCCACCCAACATCGTGTATCTTGGGTGAATTAACGATAGGATACTGGTTTGAACTAGCTTCTCCAGCTGAATGAGAATCTGGCCCATGCTGGACGTGGGTGTACAACGCCGAGCGATCATGGTCGAGGTTGGCAGCTATCTGCCTCGTCTGGTGTTGGTCATGTTGCATTCTGTGTAAGATCCACGGCAGTGGAATACACAGGATCTTATTTATTTACAATAATTATAGCATATGCAATGAGTTAAAGAAGACCAAATTTTGTTTATAGTAGAAATTAATGTCATGGCTAATTAGCATAATTATTCCGTCGTCATCGTTGTTAAATCATTCCCCGTGGGGAGCTTTCACTCCGGCATTTATTAGTGGCCGTTGGCAGGCAAAACGCACGGACGAATGAAGCGCCTACGTGCTACGTAGCTTGTACATAGCAAATATCGAGATCAGCATGTGTTGTGTCGCGTCATTCATTCCGCCTCTTGAAAGAAACCACCTCTGCTTTGTTGTAAACTCAAGGCAATTTATTAATTTATTTGGTGCAACAAAGATTGTCACAGTGAGCAACTCCATCGCGCTACCCTATTCCGATGTGCCAGCCTTCTCCAGAGCCTTTCTCCCAATCTCGGCCAGTTCCCCATTCGTAAGAGTGTCCTTGGCAAATCCGTTCACAGCCTGATCGAGCAGCGCAGCCGCCATCTCCGTCTTGTCAATGAGAGGAAACCCAAACAGAGAGCTCATGAGCGTTCGGGACGCTTTTTTGAGAATGCCGAGGTCTGGCGGGCTGATCAGCCCAGGCTTAGCTACGCACGCCTGCATTCTTCCGTCGGACAGCTGTGCGCGCTCAAGAATCTGCTTCTCTACCTGACCCTGCACATTGTGTCAGCTTGGCTACGGCTGATGAGAGGCAAAATAGCTTACGCGCATCACGAGGTAATCGCCCATGATCCAGGGCTTCTTGCTGGCATCTCGCTCGGCGCCAGATCCACTGACGTATACGAAGCGAACGGGCTCAGACTTTCCATCACGAGGGAGTTTGGCAAAAGTGTCGACCGCAGAGAGGGCGTAGTCTGAGCAGATGGTGCGGACCTGCTCCCAGGCGTACGTCTTTGACTTGGTTGGCGTGATTGCGATGAGCCTACACCGCGTTAGATCAGATACGCCGACAATCCTCATCTCGAGCATACCAGATACAAGCATCCGCGTCGGCAATCTCGTCTTTCACATCCTGAGGGTAACTGCTGAAGTCAGAACAGGCGACCGACTTGAACTTGAGCTGTGCAGCTGTTGAGTCTATGTCCAAAGGTAGGCCGGTGTCACGGCGTGCGAGGGCCACAACCGAGGTGGTGAGAGGGTGCTGGAGCGCCTGGCGTAGGACCTCTGTGCCGAGAAAGCCAGTTGAGCCTCCAATAACGACCTTCATGACGGCGGAATTTGTGTTGCAGATTGGATGAAGCCAGCTGTTGATTTGCGAGCCGCGTGTTGGGGGATAACGAGGGGGAATCGGGTACCGTTGCCGCGATAGCTGTCTCTCTTCTGGTCAGAGACAATATGGAGTGGAAGAGAGAGAACCTGGACTGAAAAGCTCAATAAAGCGAGTTTGTTTATGAACAAGATGATCAAGTCCTGTTGACGTCGTGCGCCCAGTCTCACTTACGCTTCCAGCTGCCGTAGTCTAACAAGGCTTATCTTGAGTGCATGCTTGAGTTGATTACCAGAACCGGAGTCGTGTGGCTTTTTATGCGCCGGATGAGGTATCAGCCATTGCCAAAGACATTCCATTCTACTATAGCAAAATTCATGATCGGATCTACGTGATCAGGGTCCGCGCGCGAACTACCGGGCCTAACGAACTTAACACCGAGGGAAGTGCAGAGACTAACTGGTCCAGGTATGTATGTATGTATGTATGTATTGTAGCTTTTGCAGTCACAAGTTTTGTTAGCCCAGGGACGAACTAGACTACATACACATGTATCAATCCTCATCTCAACACCTGATACTGACCAACCGGCATCGACGAAATGCCTCATGAAAGACAGCACCAAAAGAGCTGGAGTATGCCTTGTCCTCCTCCCTCTGCAGATGAATCGTTGCAGCTCTGTTCAGCTGCGCGCTCCAATTCCGCCGTTCCCCACCCTTTCATCGCCCGCATAGAGTGAAGCTTCCACCAAGACATGAATGACATGGCCAGGCGTTGCGCAAGGCACTCCCCTTGAGATGATAAGCAATATTATTCTTCACTTTTGCGCCTTCAACATGCATCTCTCTTGCGAATAGCTTCGTCTCCCAAGATGCCTTCCATCCCAGCCTTCCTCTCCCGCTCAGTACCCCCAGTGTCAGCTCCAAGCAGTGGTGCACACATCACCGATGCGCCTCCAATTCCAAGCACAAGCCTCGGCCCAGCAGCCGAACATCTCCAACATGAGCTGCTCGAAATGTATTGGCAAGCCGTAGAGCGCGAGCTTCCGTACTTGCTCCTCACTTTTCGTCGTTGGCAATCGCGTCAAGACTCGTCGGGCTTACTCCCAGATGAGGAGGACCATCACATACACGGCTACGACACGTTCCTTGACCAGGTCAGCGATTTCTCACGCCAGTTTCACGAGCGGAATAAAAAAGAGCAGCGATCGAAAAAGGCCAAGGAACCTCCGAAAAAGGGATCCAAGAAGGACTCTCAGGCACCACCACCTTCGTATGATGAAGTGCTACGGGGTCGCGGCTGGGACATGTTTGCCGACCTAAAGAGCCAGCGCATCAAGGGATCGATTCGGACCTCACTCAACGAGCGCAAGTTATCAGACCCGGCAAGACGCAGAGCGCGCATGTTGCTTCAGTCGGCGCAGTTTCTCGATGTTGACAAGATCATCGAGTATCGCGAACCCGAAGAGGCGCTCTCCTTCTGGAAGAGACCTGCTTCGGCCCAGATCAAAGTGTCTTGCTACGACGATTTGGATCTACCAGTCTTTGTCCCGCAGCGCTGCTCCGATTGCAGATCGACCATACGAGGATGCATGTTTCGGGATACCAATAATGAAGGCATTGTTGTCTGCGAGAGCTGCTATCGAGCAAAGCACTATGGCCAGACGCGCTTCTCCAAGCAGCACAAGCATTGCTGCTTGCCTACCGCCCTGACGCCAGAGATTAGTCGCAAACTATGCTACTGCGGCACTGTTCGTCGGCGCGACAACGATGGGCGTATTCGATCGCTGTGGCCGATTGATCCCAAGCTCGATCATGGCCACCACATCAAAGGCGGGCTGGGTCGAGTTGGCTGTGGACTGTACACAGTCACTGATCTTTTTGCCGAAGCCAAATACGCATCTACACGGTTCAAGATTGGAAAACACGATAGCCTTCTCCAGTTGAGGAAGAGAGATGCAGCCGGTGAAGAGATGCGCAAGCCAACCGGGTCATCCAAGAAGCATCCGAGCAGGTTGACGCACCTCACCGAGACGTTTATTCCCGAGTATGGCTACTCGTACGGCTTCAGCACCGAATCGCCAGAAGACATTCCAATATACCTACGCTCGACAACGGACAAGTATCCCTATGGCAATGTACACATGGCGCTTCGCATTGGTCCTCTCATTATTGAGAACGGCGTCGCAAAGTAAGCATCCCCAGCTTCACCCTGCCATTTCGTTAGCTGACCTGTTGCCAGCACCATGGGAGGTGTCCTCATCACCAGCAGAGATCCGCCTTCGTTACAAGTCCTTCGCGACCCTCCAGACAATATCACCAACTGTCTGCTTCTCACAGGCGAAACCGACCGCATTCTCCATTCGCAGAATAGACCCCGATACCCAAAACGGTACAAGGCCTTTATGAAACAGGTTGTCGGCGGTGCCTTTTCCGGTTTCTTCGAGTCCGAAATCGAAGACGAGCTTATCGATGCCTTTATGCATGAGAGTAGCTGTTTGGCAGAGGATGGGATGAGCTTTGCGGAACAAGAGGCCGTGCTCGAACAGAGCACCAGACGCCTGCTTTTACATGTCAAAGAATACCTAGCTTCAAGGGTGCAGGCGTACATCTCGAGCATCACCGTCCGACTTCTCAATCCCGAGGTCCAGTTACGGTGGCACTATCGAGCAAACAACTGCCAGGCATTCTGCGACAAGTTGATCGACAGAGACCTCTTTGGGCCTCTGCTTGCTGCTCCAACGCTTTGTTCCCAGCCAGCACCACTCTACCTGATGAGTTTCGTATGTCGGCCAGATTCATACGTGCAGACGCGGGCGCTGTCAAAGTTCGACGTTCCAAACGGACTGACAGAGGAGTATCTTCTCAAGTTCCGTTACGGGCGTCACGATGACTCCGATATCATCGACACTCTCGCTGAGTACTGGTATGACTGGGGCGGCTTCGAAGGTCCCATCTATCGATACCAAGATGTGTTTCCGTGGGACTGCACGGAAGCTTATGATCGTTACCCAGGAAACTGTGGCGACTGCAATATCTCCAAGCATGTACTCGCATTCCCATTTGACTCTTGGTCTATCGCCTCGCTCCACCTTGCTCGAGGACGACAGTTGTATCCCCCCAACGCGACATCTGCGACGGGCAAGTCAGAGGACAGACAGACTACAGGCCTCATGACAGACACCGAATGGTTCAAGAACCGTCTAACCATCCTCCTCGGCCAAGACACCTTGTTAACAGCTGCAGTCGCCATGGCAAACTGTCGCCAGTTCCAAGAGTCTACGACATGGCTCTCTAACCACCAAGATGAGACCATGGACAGACTAAAGCTGGGAGGGATTCACCGTGCACAGCCGTTCAGCCATCATTTCGAGAAGGGCGCCTATCACCAATACTTTGTAGCCGATTGGGCCTTTTTGGCCAAGCCGTTGCGTCTTGTCGAATACGAGAAGCTGAGGGATTGGAGAGCTTTCAAGACAGACGTTGGAGATTCAAAGCCCAACCACGATGACGGGGGAGGAGGAGGTTGCGGTACCGGGGCGTTTGGATGCGGTGCCGTGGCAGCAGGATGTGCAGCTGGGAGTCCGGGCATGGCGGGTGATAGTTGTGGAAGTGGGTGTGTTTCGAGTTGTTCGGGAGGAGGAGATGGTGATGGCGGCTGTGGAGGTTGTGGTGGTGGATAATGCTCCTGGTACATGGTTGACATGAGAAGATGATTCATTCATGGGTAGGTAGGTAGGTATATATATATATAACTTGACTCAGTACGTGTGATGGCCTGCCCAGTGACACTCATGCCGTCCCTTGCCACAAAACCACCATCTAGGCTGTCTCCTCGACAAAGCAGTCAAACAAACAGCACAGTCAACATTCCTCGGCAACGTCCTACTCAGGTAGAACTCATCCCTTGCTTCCTTCACCTCGGCAACACCCTCGTCGCTAAGAGTATGGCAGTGTCTGCACAGATAACCACCTTTCTTCTCCCGCCCCGGCTTCTTGATCTCGCAGCACCTGATGTGCTGCATCTCGAGATCCTGCATGTTCCACTTGGCGTGGAAAGGCGCTGGTCCTCCCGGGGCGGAGAAGAGGTAGCAGAATGTGCAGACTGCGTAGCAGTGCGTGAAGTGGTCCTTGACGCGAGACGATGGGATTGTCAATCGTTTGCTTTTGCAGTCCTAAAAGCATTAGATGCGTCGAGTTGATGGCGAGCTTCAACGTACATTGCATATCACCCGTTCGCACGCCCAGCACTCATTTTTCATTCCATTCGAGCAAGCTGACGCGCACAGTGACTCGATCCGATCATGGCGAGAGATTGTGTCCATGGATGGATAGAAAACTGCCGTGCGCATCAGCTTGGATGTTAGAGAAAGGTTGACGAGATCATGATAATGAAGCTGACGAGCGACTCCCTTGGCAATCCGATCATGCTGGAGCATTCTGGCCAGAGCCATTTCTCTATGATTAGATGCCTGTGATAATAACCTTGTCATATCGCAAGGCCACCTCTTCGCGCGCTGTTTGCTCCGGCTTGGTAGGAAGAATCTTCTGATAATGATGGCAGGGACACTGATACTCCTAGGGAATGAAGCGATGGGAAATATCAGAGCATCCTGCGAGGCAAACAGTAGACTTTTCCATTGTTAGTTTTGGACGATTAGGACAGGATATCAAAACGACTTACATGACAAACATGCGCATGATCTTTCCCAGACCCCCTCCGAATGTCCAGTCGGACGTCCCCGTAGGAATTGGATATCTGCATGCATCCACGATGGAGAAGAAGACGATAGCCAAGTCGACGCACAAGATATAGAAAGGCCCGCGGCTTCGTTGGCAATCGTTCCATTTCCCCATGGATCCGGCTTGCTTGCACAGCGTAGCGACAATACAACTGAGTATCGGCCATATCGTAATCCATATACCCTACTGAACGTTAGCTGAATTCACAGACCAGCGAGATGCGGCGCACGAGAAACTGATATCCTCTACTCAAACGCCCCAGGCGCCACCATGGGTTGAGCACGACGATGGGTCCGTAGATTGCAAGAGGAATGATGGACCAGAAACGAAGGCGGCCAAAGCCAGTCGCTGATCTCTTGCAGACTCCTTTGATGGCGCCTATGGTGAGGAAGCCCCAAACGATCATGAAGATGGAGAAGAATGCTTCAGTAAAGGGATCCATTGTGTCCTTGACTGTAGCGAGAATTGAAGCTGAGGATTTTCGACACCAGCAGTCGTCTTTCTAGAGTAGACACTCCAACATCCAGCCCCTCCTACCGCGGAATTTCTCCGTACTGATCAGCAGGCCGAGAATGCCTGTGGCTAGGCGCACTCTTGGATTTCTCTTTGGCCGGGCGTAACATGTCTTTGCTTTGTGTGTGCGGGGATGGTTGCGATTGGACATTGTTCTCAGCTTACAAGCAGGGGTGGTCTACGCCGTGGCACAGGTCTGATTCTAGGCTTTTGACGAGGCATTCAGAAGGATGCTGCGCTGGCAGAAGCGTTGGGTGCCTATCGAGGACACTTGAATCTTATTGCTTGGCTGTCAAGGCTGTAGTCTGTCGGTGTTGACCTTGGCTTTGATATTCTCAGGGTGACAGAAGATTGCAGTCGTCTACGATAGCCCGAAAAGAACTGTTCCAAAGATGGCTCTGGAACATGCAAACACCAAGTTTTCCCTCCATGAGCTGGGTAAAGACATGGTCTTGGGCACCTCTTGTCCAAACGACCCAAACGGGAATCCATACAAACTCGCCATAGTACCAGAATACGCACCAAAGATCCCCGATCCTGGCATCTTCACCTTCAAAGAACCCAACGGCAGCATTCCCACAAACCCGACGGTTCCGGACTTGGCCCTACCGACACTATCAGAATGCGCAGCTCACCTTGAGTTTCTCGAGACGCTCTACGTCCTCCGGCAAACTATACTTGTCTCGAAAGATTTCGACGAAGCAATGTGTATCAAGCCTGCAAGAGAGACAAAGACGGGCGTGAGAGGGGATACAAAGACGTTCAAGGACGACAACCTCTGGGAACGCAGACAGCAGAAATGGCCCAAGTACATCGAGTTTGCCGTCGTGCGGTTTCTGGCATGGCGAGATGGTCTCAGTCAACTCAACCATGCCGACGTTACAAACAACACTCTCCCGCCATTGGATGTCCTGATGGTCTGGCACGCGTTTCTCCTCAACCCTCGACTCTTTCGCAAGCAATGTTCGAAGGAGGCCCTCTTCTCGATCAAGTTTCCGTGGAGAAGGATTCATGACGCCGTCAACAACCATGATTGGGTTTTTACTCTTCCGCCATCAGCCGCAGCCCACTATGAAGAAGCATTCGAGGTTTCATCGGATCTGCTCAAGGAGATTTCATCGTTGGGATCTCTCTCATATACCGCCAAGGCGTGGCTTGGGGGGTTGGGGCTGCAGAGTTCATGCGATCGGACGGCGGCCATGGGTGGTTTACAAGGCTTCTACTCGCAACTGTTTGATCGCTGCGATACGGATCTCGGAATACTGCTCAGAGACGCCGTGATCCGTCAGACGTCCTTTATCGACAAGATGAACACCCACATGTGGATTCGCAGCCCTGCACTACAAGGAACCGTCCGTCGTGGCATCGAGCGTTATCTCAACTTTTGCAAGCTCGTCAAAGTATCCAAGAGCACTGTGGTTCCAACTCTGGACATCGACCTCGTCTGGCATACCCACCAATGCACTGCGAAACACTACGGGAAAGCCATAAAGGTGCTGTCGGGCAAGTTTGTCAACCACGACGACACGATTGACAAGCCAAAGCTGGGTGACGGGTTTGGAGAGACGAGACGATTGTATCGTGTTCACTTTGGACAAGAGTATCGTATCTGCGGGTGTTGGGATTGCCAGGCCTTGTTGACGGAGCTGGAGAAGGCTCAAGTGTGGGAAGAGGAAATCTTTGATATGGACAAGATCGCAGCCAAGGTGAAGGAAGAGGTGTTCTATCATAGGGCTGTTGAGTGGTCGAGACGGCACAAAGCGACGTTACCAATGCGGCGGAACTAGGTGGATGAAAGCCGTGGTTTGATCATGCCCCCAAGCTGTAGGTATTCATAGCGTCTATTCGAAGTTATACATCTACTCAATACGTGCCAACCTCTCTAGGCGATCCAAGTAAACTCTACGTTTGTGTACCGAAATCTCGGAAAATATTAATTTGCAGAATTCCACCCGAGACACTCGCAACATGTCGAGCCTCTGAGGCCACATGCTTTCCGCAGTGCTGTTCTGGTTCCGTCCCTGCTGCAGGGCGTTGATGTCCATCTTTGATCTCAAAACGACAATGTCACCAACAACATGAAAGTCGGGCTGTGGGAGTTGCCAATCCTCTTGATCGCTCGTTTCCAGCTTGGCGCTGTTCACAAACGAGGTATTGTTGAATTCAGTCAACGGAAGCCCATAGGCAGATCGGTATAGACTGATTATCGACGTGATGTAGCTTTGGTCAATCCGCGGGACTATGTCATATTCGTTCACGACGGCGAACATGTGTTGAGTTTGAGGCATACCCTGGGCCAAGCTTGTGACGTTGTGTGAAGTTATTGGAGGAGCTCCGAATGTTATGAGGGAGAATTTGACTTGGGATACTATTTTGATCGTGGTCAGTTGGTGAAAAGTCAGGGAAAAGTTCAAGTACTCACATTGGCCGGGACAATGACAGATAAAATGAAGAAACGAGATAGATGCAACAGCCCCACCGGCTGAATGACCGGTGAAGACTATTTGGCTTATACTATCGTCTAGTTCCACCTGGCGAATAATTTCGTGTGTAAGCCATGGGAGGAGAGTGTTGGCGCAGGCCAGAAAGCCACTGTGAGCAAACACCTCTGCAGGACCCTCAGGGAACCTCTATATAAGAGAAATGAGACAAGGGCGATTGCAAATCCAGTTTGAACTTACAAAAACAGGAGCGGCGTCTTTGCGATCCCTGTTGAAGTTTACAAGGTGGTCTGCCTTGCACGCTGTTCCTCGAATGGAAACGAACAAGGTCTTAATCTCATCCATTTTCCATATTGATGTGGCTTTCACTGTACCCGTTATTGAAGGTGTGCGGGATATCACTGGTAAGAGATCACCGCCAGGTTGAGCATCTGGCTTGTACACGGAGCATGCACATCTGCAGGCTGCGAGCAGTAAGTGGGTTACATCGTCGTCGCTATGATTGGATTTTCAGTTGCTCTGCTTTTTTCAGTATCAAACTCTTGGGCCATACCCGTTCCATGGCTCGGCAATCTCGTCGCGGACCTTTGAGTTGTCGTATTTCGATATTTCTTTCGCCAGCCTCGAGAGATGAAACTGTAGTAGATCTCCCTGCTCACCTATTGAATGTTAGATTTTTTTTTTCAAACGATTGAAAGATGTCAACTTTCCTTGATCGTCCAATTGATCGAGCACAAAGTCTAGACATTCCAAAAGCTCCGTTACTGCAACTGAGAATGCCTGGGAGTTGGCACTAAACTCGGCTTGCGATGTCGGTGCCGAGGCCGCTGCTGCAATAGATTGCTTAGTGACAGATCGGGCATGTCTGCCCTTGATTAACCTTGAAGCCCACATAGTCTATGAACAAGTGGATAGGCGATGTTGTTTGATGTTGGCAGAGAGTTTGGGATAAGCGGGCGACGGTTGGCCAACTTCCTTGCGGCTGAGCGCCACGTGCTGCACTGCCTCAACCAAGCCACCTTGGCTGTGTGAAGACTGATATCCTTCTTATACTACCAAGTAACATGGTTAACATATAGTTATGCGCCAAAGGGTATGATTTCTTTTTACTGCGTTGATCTTTGTTTAGAGAAATTCTGCGCACTTCTTGAAGTTCGTGCCGTCATGTCCCTGACCCGTTGCACAGTCAAGAAACTCGCTGGCCGATTAGTCTGCACCAACAATCGTCCTCAATGAGTGTAACTTGCAGAGAAACAGCGACATTTTCAAACGACAGAGGCAAAAGAGACTCTTTATCTTGGAGTTTGTCAAGAGTTTTTCTTGGTGGTAGAACTAACCCCCCTAAAACAATCCACAACAGCGACGTCTTTTACGATCCACGGTCGTATGCCCGTTCCAACCAGATTCCGCCTCGATAACCCAAGATTCGCTTGGTCCGTCTTCACGTCGTTCTAATCTCCCCGGGGATTCTTGAAGCTCATGTCGGACTTGGTATGGGAGTGACGAGCGGTGAGGCTGGGTAGTGTGGAGTTCATGTTGAACTTGTTCACCAACAGGACCAGTCTCATCCTCACTGCACCCCGTCATATTATCTTGACTATATTCGCTCAGAAACTGCCAGGCCTCGCTGTTCGATGCTGCTCGAAGAATAGTAGTAGTCAAACCACAGTCGCTTCTGGCAACTACAAACTGCCACAGCTCCCAGAGCTCGTAAGGGGGTAATGCAAACGGCATATCGTGACTGACTAGTCCAATAAGCACGGCTTCGGATGGTTTGAGATCATGACAGCGTCTAAGAATTGTCTCAAGGTTTGTTTCGCCAGGGCCTCTCCTCCAAGTCTCCTCCTCGATCGCAAGCAAGAGATGATGTTCAGTCATTTTGAATATGCTAGCATGCTCGAGAAACGTCTCAAGCAACATTGGGCTCTTTTTGGCAAGACATGCTTGAAAGGCAACGTCTAGTTCGAAATCATGCACATCATGGCTATGGTCAGAAAGCCACATCAGAAGAGCTTTCAAGACGCTAGGATGATTATTGCCAATAGCCGCACGCAAAAGCGAGAGACCATGACCAAGAGATCCCTCCACGAGATAAGTTTGAGTACTGGGTCTTGAACCAAACTCAAGTAGAATCTTAGCAAGCACACCGCTCCCAATATGGGAAGCAAAGTAGAGAGCTTGATCTATGTGTTGTTGATCTGCCGTGGTGACTGGCTGGAACTCTTTCGCCATTCCTAACAGTTTCTCAACTGCCTTCTCGCAAGCAACAATGCTCTTATGCTTGGACAATGTGGAGTTTGTACAAGTCTCGAGGGCAGAAGCTACTAAAGAATATAAGTTGAGCGACAGTGGCTTGCCTTGCTGTGATTCGACAAGCACACGATCTGCCACCAGGAACTCTACCAGCTCCCAGTTCTCGTAGTCAATGGCCATCTGAAGGGGCGTGTTGCCATCTTGACCAGCATCCATAGGACTGACACCCTGACCGATGATCAACCTTACGGCCTTCACTGATCCGCATCGAGACGCGAGATCAAGAAGAGAGGAATCCAAGGTAACGTGCTCCAAGAGTTCCTCAAAAATCCCGCAGTTTTGTGTCTTGGACGTATGTCTCAAAGCTTCCAAAAAGCCGTGCCGCGAATCTTGAAGCGCACCGGAAAGGCTTTTGACCATTTGCAAACTCCTCTTTCGGACACCGTGCTGCGCATCACACGCGCTCTCAATCGCGTTCAAGTACTCATTCCCCTTTGCAGAAGGATCCCTGGTCTCAGCATTGCCGAGAGGCTCATCTTGTCTGGTTGCAAAGTTACCACGGGGAACAATGTCGCTTTCATCTCTCGCAGACAGAAGTTGCTGTCTGTTCTTGGAAGACAGAGCCTCCATACCCTTGCTCCGTCGAAATGGGTCGCAATTCTTGCTCAGGAGAACTTGGACGATGCCAAAATGGCCTTGACGAGCTGCAACGACAAGAGGAAGGCCATCGAAATCACCTGAGTCGACCTCAGCATCAGCACCACGTTCCAAAAGCAGGTTGACCGCCTCGAGATGGCCAGCTTTGCATGCTGCATATAGAGGACTGCAGAGTAGCTGATTCATTATAGGATATCCATAGATGGCCAACGCATTCGGATCTGCTCCGGCGTCGAGCAGAGCGGACATCATTTCCAAGTTACCGTCTTGCGCAGCAGTGACCAAAGCAGTCGGGTCTTCGTTAGGATCAGCTCCAGCTTGTAGCAAGAGTCCAACCATGGCTGCAGATTTGCTTTGAGCAGCATGAACGAGAAGCGGAACATCCCCAGCGTAGACTTTGGGTTTGAGACCGTTATCAACAAGTGCCTTTAGAGCCCGCACTTGTCCCCCTATAATGGCTTTGATGGCAGGTTCTTGTTTGCCAAAGCTTCCATGTACACGATCCTTCGGGTGAATGTCGACATTGGCTCGCACGAGTTCCTTGATAATTTGTACTTGCCCAAATTCAGCTGCAGCACCCAGGGCCGTGTGAAAGTTATACCTGGTATGGTTCACATTGACATGTTGTTTGATGAGCAGCTTCACGGTGGCCAGATCACCAGCTGCGGCTGCTGCATGAAGAGCATCTCCAAAGGCATCTGGCTCTGCTGACTGATGAGGCAGCTTGCGGAATATCGTCTTGATCAGTTTCTGGAGCCCGCCTTTCATCAAGTCTTGTGCTGCCTTTTCGGAAGAGATCATTCCTTTCAGAGATAGTATATCTCGGAAGCGCTTCGCGTCGCCCAAGGAATCAACAGCTATTTTGATAGCCTGTAGAATGGCATAATCAAGCTGTCCATCTTCATCTGCTGGTAATGATGCCCGGCGATCATAGTCAAGGAGCTTCAAGACAATCTTACTGCCCACAGAAGTCTCTCGACGAGCTGCAATAAGGATCAAAGACTTTAGTTGCCGGGGACTGAATTGATCGGCTGCACCATAGTCCAATAACATCTGAACCAGGTCGTCGGTTCCAGAAGCAACCGCTATCCGCAGTGGATGAGTAGAAAGTCTGCTTTCACGATCACTGAGATCGGAAACATTGTCTAGAATCAGTGACACAATCTTCAACTGTTTTGTGGCTTTGGGCCTCGTAAGCTTAGACTGCCATTCACCTCCCGGCATTCTTTCGACAGAGAGGATACGAGTGAAGGCGCAAACGCTGGCCTGTAGCGCATCTGTCGTGTCTGTTTCGTCTTGGTCGATAGTTTTATCCGAGTCCTCAGATTCCATAGATTCTTCAGAGTAGCATTCATTATCGTTTTCTCCTTCAGCATAGTGCATGGCAAATGCTGGCCCGGACGGACGTGGGAAACGATGAGCAACATGTGGTGGACGCCAAGATTGCGACGTAACAAATCGAGGACGACTAAATAGCGGCATTCCATTACCTTGTCTTGTTACTATGCTCGCGGGCGCCCTTTCGACAGTCTTCTCAACATCAGCGCCTTGGTCGAGGCATATCTGTACGATATCTGCATGTCCGGACTCGCATGCTGTAACCAGGACTCGAGTCATGATCGTTGGAAACTCAGCATTATCTTGAACTTTTGTCCCCTCGAGAATCCCTGTGACGAGATTTGTCTTTCCGGTCCCAGCTGCACTGAGCAACGCAGCTGTGATGGCCCTCTCTTTTTCTTCAGGACCCAGGAAGTCCAGAATTCTGAGTACAAGCACCTCGTGATCTGCAGCTGACGCTGCTATTGCTCCTTGCACGACCATGTCAACATCAATGGCGGAGATTGAATCATGGCTCAGCAATTCTTGAGTTGTATCAGTGTAGCCTGTTCGGCACGCTTCTAGGAACGCCGGTGCGACTATGTCGCAAGCATCAGGTTCCCGAAGGACCTTTTTGAGTAGGTATTTGAGGCTGTTGAGATTGTCACCACGCACAGCATTGACGAGGAAATCATCAACTGAGAGCTGTGGCTGGTCCACAATGTCCAGACACTCGTCCCTCAGTGCTATACATCGATCGAGCACTGGAACATCGGCGTGCTTTGCCGCAACAAGCGCCAGTGCATCCCATTCCTTGCAAGACGTTTTCAAGTTCTCAGGTCCTTTAGACAAAACCCAGGTCCAGATCTGGCTTGCCACTTGATGGTGTCCCGCAGAGTGAGAGTTCTCGAGAGCGTCCCTACAGGCAGAGACAGGATCTGCGTAAATCTCATGGCGTAATTCGTAGCCTAAATTCATTGCCAGTCCCGTCATGTCACTCAAATGCCAGGGAATAAGATCCAGCTCGAGAAGCCGCTTTGTTATGCTCTGTCCCGCATATGCCGCTTTCTGGAGCGCAAACCCCCACGAGATAACAGTGATGGTGTTGTTGAGTGAGTCTGCTAACACTTGGAGAGACTTGAGCTGTTTTCCCTCAACACTGGCAATAAGAGCCTTCTCCTTTGGCTCTCTGATATAAGAAATGTGCGGTAAACCCTCCTCCAAGAGGAGTTCGATGGCCTGATGCTTTCCTTTGCTAGCAGCAATCACGAGTGCTTCTGTGACAACATCCTCGTTGATTCTAGCTGCCTGTAACTCTTGTCGGATTATCGATATGCTTTCAATTCCAGATGCTATCACGAGAGGATGCGTCTTCTCTATAGTCTGGCCGTCTTGGTCTTTGCTTTGGTCTTGTGGAGCCACATCTTCACCCTCGTCATCTGTGTCAGTAGACTCTGGGTGTGGACTATCAGCTCCAACCCCTCGCTCCATTGCCAAATTCGAGTTGTGACGATCAAAGTATGTGGGTTGCTTATGGTCGTCGCCACGAGCCACTCCAGGCAAGATTCGACCAGGAGGTGGCGGGTAGTTTTCCTGTAGAAATGCGGCAATCTGGTCGTGGCCTCCCTGTACCGCAGCATAGAGAGCATCCTTGAATTTGTATGTCTCGCAGTATATCTCAGCATCTTGTTGAATAAGAAGCTTGACCACAGCGTCGTGGCCATGGTAAGCAGCAGCTTGGATAGGAGAACCACGAGGGGGGCCTTGCTGGTTGACATGTGCTCCACGGTCGATGAGAAGTTGTACAATGGACAAATGTCCTTTGCTAGCAGCAGCCTGGAGGGAGTCTCCTCTGGAACCCTTTGCTGTGGGATCAGAGCCGAGGTCCAATAGTTTTCGAACGACGCGAAACTCTCCTTGTAAACTTGCACTCCTCAGTGGTGACCCAAACTTGCCCTCTACCTCAATGCTCATCCCGAGAATGTAGAGCTTCTCTACCATCTCCATGTGCCCGCGCAAGGCAACAGTTGCCACTGCATCTGGAGGAATCGTCTTGCTCATTTCTGGGTCAGATTCTAGCAGACATTGCAGTATATCCACTCGACCTTTCTTGATGATTCCTACAATGCGCAAATCTAAACGTGCCTTGCTGACGGTACTTTGGCCAAACTTCCTTGCTATTTCTGGCTTGATTAAATGCTCGTAGATGTTGCGAAAACCGGCCTCAGCAGTCATCTGTAGAGCTTCGTCGTAGTCTGCTTCTGTTTCGATAATTGACGTCGTCTTGACAAGAAGGTCTGCAATAGCGGCTTGATCACCCTCGCATGCAGCGTGCAAGGCATTCTTGAACGTTTGGGTACTGTTCTTTGGTGAAACACCACAGTCCAAGAGAAGTTGAACAACATCGACATGTCCCTTGAAGCAAGCGGCTTGCAACGGATTGCCATAAGTTCCACAAACGACATCCTTATTTGCCCCATGCTGAATCAAAATTGAAGCAACGGCTCCATGTCCAAAGGAGCAGGCTAGATAGAGCGGCGTATGGCCGGTTTTGCTCCGCTGTTCCAAGCTGATGTCGTGTCCTTTGTCAAATACCAGCTCTGCTAAGCTTTTCAGGCCAAACACGGAAGCAGTAAACAAGGCGGATTCTTGCTCATCTGACGAGAGACACTCATGGGTCAGTCTGAGGCCGTGATAGGGTGGGAGTGTCTCAAGAAGCTTGTCGACCCAGTTCAACCACCATACGAAAACCTCATCAACGTTGGATTCATTCTCTCCCAGAACGAACTCATTTAGATTTTCGACTACCCAGAGCGGTATATCGCTGCTGGTTTCTGAAGCCTTGAGGTGCTCCGGCCAGTATAGGGCGCTGTATAGTGAAAACTCATCCACCACTTCAAGGCTCGTCACTCGACCAACATCTGGCAGCGGACCGAGATAACATTTTCGAAGAGAAGCGGAGGCCATCAGACGATGACCGTTAATCTCTGAAAACATACTGCGATGCTTCATGTAGTCTCGGGCTGAGGGGTGACACAGGCGCAGTGTATTGGTGGCTGAATCGACAACCACCAGGTTGAGACACACATCAAGCAGATTCGGCAGAGGTACTGTCTGAGGGTGACTAGCCAGCTTAGGGTGCAACCTTAATGCACAACTGAGGGCATCGGTAGTCAGTGGTCGTTTTGCGTAGAGAATCCAGCAGAAGACGCCCTCGACAACAGCCTTTGCCGTATCATCTAATACAAGGAAGGACTTGTAAGTCTCCTCGTAGATCTTGTCCAGATTATCAGTCAAGCCATCTTCAAGAGCCTTGAGGATATCCATGACAGAATTTTTACGAATCAGCATCTGAACCTGTAGTTCAACCCATAGAAACCTAAACACAGTCAGTAATCGAAGAGTCGATGAGTTCTATATAGACTCACATTTCTTGGGCTCCCGCAATCAAAGCATCACGAATCCTGTGCAGCAGGTCATGCGGCGCATCTTGGTCCAGAAACGCCCGGCTATGCACAAGCGAAGTGACTTTCTTGTCCACAAAGTTTACTATGTCGGTACGGTTCTGCTCCCTGGACACCTCGATGGTAGTCGCCGAGTGCAGGAGCTTCTTGATCTGCATGTCGTTGCGGCTCGTCACAAGCACTTTTACAACTCCGCCTGATTCTTGCATGACAAGTTCGAGGGCTTGGATAAGCTTGGCGCGGTCTAGAACGTCTAGCTCGTCGATGGCATCGAGGGCTATGATTGTCGTCTTGTTTGCTGTCGACTGCTGTAGGAGCGTTGAGCAGTCATGTATGTCAAGTCTGCAGAGGTCGTAATGTTTGGCCAGCTTCTCGTACTCTGATATGACGATGGGGTCAATTACGCGCGCTCTCTCGTCGACCGTAACCTGTCTGAGAATACTTCGAAGTATAGCATCGGGATTAGCACGGTCTGACTCCGACTCTGTACCCGAACAGTAATAGTACGCAACATGCCAACGGGCCTTGTTGTGCTGAGCTTGGTGCAGAAGCTGATCAATAATGACCGACAACATGGAGGATTTCCCGCAGCCCCGAACACCGTGTATCAAGATGGTTGAAGGCGAGGTTGAGTCAAGCCAGTCTTGGTACTCGGGATGCTTGGTGATCCATTGGCCGGATCCTGCCATGACCTTGGCTGATACTGACTTGTGATGAAGCTTGTATGAGCAAGTAGACAGCCATTCGACCATGTCCTTGAATCTTCTCTCGTCCAAACTTGCCTCAGTTGTGTTTTTCAGCAACTCAAGTTTATCATAGACTCCGAGGACTGTCTCGTGATGGCTTTTGGCCTGGTTCATGTTTTCCAGGTCTCTTCTTCGCCCACGAAAAGAAGCATTTTCGATATCAGAAAGAGTTCTTTGCGTTTTGATGATTGCCATATCGATTATCTGCTGAGCTCTACCCAGAGACAAAGCGGGTTGACCGTGCAGTTCAAGATGGGTTTGGTCGTAGCAGTTCTTGTATTGGTTGATCAGCCTATGCTCTTGGGGGTATATCTGTCCTAGGAGCTTGAAGAAGAGCTGATGCAGATGGGGCGTGGCTGGAGATTTGAGCTTCAAAACAACATCGCAATTCTCCCAGAATGGAAGCCATTCCATGAGGCTTCCGTCGAGTGTGAGCGGAATAACGCTGCTGCGGTATTCCTTGTGTGAATTTCGAAGCATCAAAAGTCCGAGTTCCGTGAGAACATGGTGAAACCCCTTGCGTTGACATTGAGCTTCGACAACACGCCGCATAGCCTCCTCCGGTAGTTCTGGCGTGCCACGTTGAGTATGTGCCTTCAAGTACGCCGTTTTGATAGCGTCAAGATATGGAGACGTGAAGGGATCATTATAGTATTTTCTCAACAATTCAGACCCGCAAACGACGACTTTCTCTACACGATTGATGGTGCCATCATCTGAGGCATTGTCCTCTGGCAATAGGCAAAGCTGGCTAGAAAAGATATTTCGAACAGAGTCAGAACCGTCTCTTCGATAGAACAGAAGAGGTAACGGAGCACGGTCAGAAACTGTCCGAGATCTGATTTCTTGAAGCCATTGAATGATGTGAATGACACACGAAGCGTGGGCGGTGCCGAGTTGCTCGTTGTCGTGTGCATACACAACAAAGATACTTGGTGCGTCAGATTTACTAAACACGTCTGTCTCTGCGAGCTGATTTAAGATGCGGTTGAAGAGGGTTTCGACAGCTGTTGCTACTGTTAATTCGTTAACATGGTGTGGTTTCATGAAGCTAATGGACGTACCATTATTAAAATCAAAACTTGCTTGGTTCAGCGAAATGTTGCGATCCATGGTTAACTATGCTGATATCGTTTAGCATGCTTGCAATAAAGATTGAAAATGGGAGTTACAGAAAGAGAGGCTGTTTGTAAGTCAGCGGCTTGCAACATTAATCACATTCACATATGATCCAGCGACTTTGTGCATTTATCAGTAGTACAGCCAGTTTGTCTGATTGATTATTTACATGTACATATCCGGAACAACCCTACCAAACGCAAACGATAGCTACATGGAAACCGGGCGCTGCTGCAAACATGCCCAACTCTTGGTGATATGTGTACAGCCTGCTTCTGCCCTGCAAGATCACAACCAATAGACTCCCGGCCAAGCATCAGGCGAGCTGCAGAGGAAGCAAATAATTGACTCGTCACGTTGCGTATTTAGGCAGCAAAGCGTCAGATACCCTTAACAGGCAATGAGAAGCGCCTGTTGTCTTGTGATCAATCCTCTTTGATGAACTGTACCGTGCATGCGTGCTTCCTTTTCCCAGGCATGTCTTCTAAAAGGTGCGTTATTTATTTATGCCAGGTGTGAAATCAATGGGCCAGCTAAACTAGGAAGAGGGAGTGAGGACCAATTGGTTTTTTTATCTTGCCTTTTGGCAGCCTCGTTTTTTGAAATTCTGAGATGCGCGCAAACTCCAAGGCTATGTATTGTACAATTGCAGAGACTCATAGCGAACATGTATTCTGCATATAACTATCCACTCATATATACTCCGAGTCGACGTCGCATCAAGTCTGTTCTGCATCTCATGTCGACGGCGTTGATCAGCAATCTCACCATACGCAGTGCTCCAGGCCACATTATAATTCAAACATCTACTATTCCTTGAATCTAACAACATGAGCACCTATTCACAGGCCCTTGGAAGCCAATGGGCTAATCCGGGTGATATCCTGAGCATTCTGCTTCTAATCGGAGGCGATATCGTGCAAGCTGCCATCACCCAGCTCGTGGGCTACAGACTACGTCTCCCAGGGACCAGAGTCCACATCCCTATGGCCCCTGTTGCCTTTTCATTCGGGTGGGCTACCTATAGCTTCTCAAATCTTGTTGCTGCTGTGGGGAGCATGAGGTTGATCCCGGAGAGCGACCATCCTTCGATTCTTATCAACTGTTCTAATGGATTTGTCCGACAAAACCATTCTTGGGTATTGGGCCGAGTACTTCGTGACCACGAGATTCATAACATAGTCGATCCACGACCCCTCAGCGAAGGAGGTCGGGCTGAGTCTATTCGAATCGACATATTCCATCTGAATCCCATGACAACTCCTCATTGCGATCTCATATGGTGGCTTGGCTGGGCTACCCTGCTGGTCCAGCTAGTTATAGTCATTGTACCTGGTATTCTTTACCATGACTGGACCATTCTGCTCATCGCATCAGCCGGCATCACCCTCGTGGCGGTTACGTGCTCGCTGCCACAATGGATTGAAGAGAAATGGGGCACGCCGAGCTTGTCGAACCGAGATAAAGTGACTTGCCTCACCAGAGGAAACGGTCATCTACATGTCATGGTATTTATCAGCTCGCCCGGCTCTTTGGATCTGGAACGACTTGCCACTCGTACGCCGGTCTGCCGGACGGGGACTCGTTGGATTTCTCTGATACTCTCTATATCATGGGTCTGCCTCTTGATCTCGATATCTGGTCTCAAGGAACACACTTGGTTTCTGATTGCCATCGGGGGACTTGGAATGTTGCAAAACGTCTTGGCCGCTGGCATTTCCAGGAGTCCTGCGGCTTCAAACATTCACTTGACAAGATTTCCGCAGGCACCCACCATCATTGGCAGACGAGAGCGTTATAAAGATGATCCTAACCCCGATATAGACTTGGAAGAGGATATCCAAGGACTTTCTGCTGTGAAGTCGTGGGTATCTAGTCATGGTGGCGAGCCTGGCCTAGATGAACAGGCTCGTATGCCGTCGTGGATGACTTCGATGGCAGAGGAGGACGGGGTGCCAAAATGGCTGGCGGCATTGAAAGCAACCTCTACTGAAAAGACAGGAGGAGATGCAGAGCCAAACTCTTCCCCCTTCAGCCTCGGCACCTGGATCCCCTTCACGTCACAGAACTCAAAGCAGGACCAAGTCATCTACGCCACTGGGGTCCAGGGCGCGCTGGTTGAATTGGAGAAATGGGTGCCCAAAGCTGGTCTTTCACTGCTCCCTATTTTCTTCCCTGGCGGCGGGCTGCAGTATCATGACGACGACATTCGGGGCAACAGGTTTAAGAAATTCTGGAAGAGGGCTTACCATACAAGAACCATTAGAACAACAGCTGAAGAGAAGAGGCGGGCTGAAGAAAGAGGAAAGGGAAAGTTGCTTGAGGTTTAAGATATGAGTGAGTAGTGCCGATATAGTACGCAGCTAGTCTGTATAAGCACAACTACTCAAGGTCATCTAGATTGTGCCGCCATTTCTTCACGGCCTGGTACGCGGATGTTGGGGAGCTGTGCTGTTATTGCTTTGAAGCAACTATTATGTGCGAATCATGGTAACCTACATGTCTTTGTGATAATTGCACTGAGATACTGCCTTCTCCTATATGTATCTATAGGCCTCCGCTTTACCTATTTCAACAAACTCTTGAATCACTCATCTCTTGATCTTGCAAGGCAAGCTGCTGCCCAAGAACATTTCTTTGTCACTGATAGATATCTTTGGCGTAATATATAGATTGCCTCCCGACTTTGTGCTGACTGGCTATTTTAGACAATACTCAAGCTCGTAATAGCAAACGCGCCGGCCTATAGAGACCAATCACTATTTCGAAAACAGATCAACTGTGGCCCGGACAAGATTCCTCTGCCCGGTTATGCAGCATGCCATCAGCTATCAGGTATTGTGCTGTGTTCTACGACTTTCCGCTTGCTTGATGGCTAATGACAATGCAGGAAACCGTCCAAACAGCGCGGTACAGTCGTGGTGCCTAGCATCATGTGAAATTGCTTTACTTGGCGATAGTCTTCTATATAAATCCCGTTCTTCTCCCTCATCTACCATCTTGCAGACATGGCCTGTACTAGATAACGTCCTTGAGTCCCTCACAACCTTCGAGTACGGGGTGAGTCCCAATATCACCTTCACCATGTCGACCACAGGCCGCCTCTATGTCCTGGAAAATATCCCCGAAAAGGGCCAGGGTCTCGTTGCAGCCTCCAAGATCCCCCAAGGGACCAGAATCATCTCAGAGTCTGCTTTGTTCTACATCCCTCGGCATTCAGCCTCCAAAGAGAGCTTCCGATCCTCCATCCTGGCTAAGCTAGCTGCCCTTTCGGATGACCAACGACAGGCTTTATTCTCTTTGCACAACTCCTACCCAGATCTTGGTGATGAGCTTGGAATCACCAAGACCAACGCTCTTCCCTTGGGCCCAGGCACCCCCAAGGGTGGGATATTCTTGGAATCATCTCGAATCAACCATTCTTGCAAACCAAACGCCCAGAACATATGGAATGAGGACATCAAGAAACTCACCATACATGCACTGCAAGATATCGAACAAGGCTCGGAGATCACCATTTCTTATCTGGGAGACCATCCCGACTCCGGGACCCGTCAGCAGGCTCTTAAAGCTGACTTTCTGTTCGACTGTCGCTGCCATCTTTGCTCTTTGCCTGCAGATGAGCGGGAGGCCAGTGATGCCCGTCGGAATGAAATCGCAAAGCTGGTTGCGTCGATCCGTGACCGAGTATCGATCCGCTGCACACCCCTCCAGGCCCTCCACAAAGTACAGAGGGTCTTGCGTCTGCTCAAGGAGGAGGGGATCGCAGATACAGCCGTATCTGGTGCTTACTACGATGCATTTCGAATCGCCGTTGCTCACAAGGATCTCGCAAGGGCCAAGGTCTTTGCCGAAAGAGCTTCATCGGCTCGAATGGCCATCGAGGGACACGACAGCACGGAGGTGAGAAGACTGAAGCGGTTGGTCAAGAAGCCTGCTCAACACAGGTCCCATGGCGTCACGTCGCAGTGGAAGTCGGCGACCAAGGATGTCCCACAAGACCTCGGAGACAAGGAATTCGAGGACTGGCTTTGGCGAGTGCAGAAGCCTCAAGCACTGCAACTCGCCGATCTACGGAACGAAGATAGCTTCCCGAGCTTTCAAAACCTCCCATGGGATACCGAACTTGACCTTGGCTTCTACGCAAGCACTGACGGGTTCTACTATCGACCTCGGAAGAATTGGGCTTTTCTGGGCGAAATTGTCCATATCACCTCGTTTATACGCCTGAGGATTATTGTAAAGGACAGACACGACCATCAGCTTCTTATTGCATTCTACACTGACACTCGCGGACATGAGATTCAGCCCTCCATGCTCAAACTGGGCTATACCGTCGCAGTGCTCTATCCCAACCAACACGGGTTTCTTGATCTCACAGTCGGTTTACGCCACGAGGATCAAGGCGCGTTGAAGGTGAGTAATGGAGACGAACTGTTGAAGAGTTCACGATGCTGATCTGTGACAACCGTTGGAATTAGATCTTCCCAACCTCTCTCGACAATCTGATGCTCCTGAGTGACAAGATCCAGACCTATTCCGGGACTACCAACGAGATGAGGACCTGCCACGGGTGCAACAAAGAATCAACGTCGTTGATGAAGTGTGCCAAATGCAGTCTCTTCTGGTACTGCGATAAAGTAAGAGCATCCAGTTCACCAAAGCCGAACGTTGCTGACATGTCAGGACTGCCAAGTTGGTGGTTGGAAGGAGAAGGGTCACGAGGCGGATTGCAAGCTGCTTCGAGATACTGATCTCAAGGGGCTCTTTCTTGTCAAGTGGGAGGAGTTTGATGATCATTTATCCTTTCCGTTGCGATGTGAACATTGAGGTCTTGCCAGACAAGAGTGTCCATTCGGGAGCTTTCACAAGATGTTTCATTCATACACTGGAAGGAATCATCAAAGACTTGGGATAGGATACGTAAACTCTGTTACCTGATTCATATTCCAGTATCGTAGACAGGTCTTGACAAGTACCTACTTGCCCTTTTATCTGCCTCCTGGTGCTATAGCATGGCTTCCTCAAGTAAAGTCCGCAGGGGCGATCCCAATCGTAGCATGATGATATCCTATTCCAAAGCCCGAGACCTGTTGGACCATCTTCTCTCATCGCTCAAACGACAAGGTAGTCATCGCATAACTCTTGGACATCATCACAGGCATCTCTCTCTCTCTCTCTCTCAAGGCATATATATAGCTTGTCAGAAATGGCTACCGATCCCCCAGAACCACAAGAGACCATCGAATTTCCTCCGACTCCGACCCTTTCGAACGCGCCAAACTCTTCAAGACATGCAAGCGTGGCTCGACTTCCTCCACCCTCGGTCATTTCGGGACAGTCAGGTTCTTCAAGACACCCAAGCGTGGCCCAAGTTGGCCAACCTTCAGCCGTTTCGGGACGGTCCGGCTCTTGGAGACAATCGACCTTTGTTCAAGTTCCCCCAGCCCGAGTCAGGTTGAATAGGCCGCCCTCGCCGAGACCATTGATCGCAAAACGATCAGTCACCTTCGATCCCGACCTCCAGAGAAGTTCAGGTCGACGGTTTCCTTCGACTTCGACGCAATCGCTCGGCGATCAGATTCGTTCAATTTCCGGCCAAGCTCAACGAAACCCTGACCCTTCCAACCCAGCGGCTTCTTCGACACAACTGCCCGAGGAGCCCCAGGCGCCGCGCTTCGCTTCCATCACATTCCACGGCAACGATCTCATTCGGTTCACTAATTTTCCAGAGGAAGACTTTATTGCTGTAAGGGTTGCAATCGCCAGTCCGCCCAACAGTGTCGAGATCAAAGGGACTCGTGGTTACGACGGATATGTCGAGCTCTGCGTCGAAGGGAGGCCATGGATGAACTGGTGGCCTGTGAATGATGCTCCGCGACTGCTGGTCCTTGGCATTATCGAGACGTTATTCAACATGGCATGGAAGCTGGAGCACGCACTAGATATCTGCCCCAAGACTGGAAACAAAGGTATCTATCTTGTCGCTGCATGTGCGTGCTCTGATGGCTTTCTTCTAACTGCACCACCGAACAGACACCCTCGTCTTCAAAAAGCAGGACAACATCCCTCTCCGCCGTCACTGGATCTGCATCTCCTTTGACAAAAAGGACAAGCTGAAGATCGTGGGCGCACCACCCCAGGACCTGACACAGGAGATTCTGAATACGCAGGTGATGCTCATTTGGGATCGTGGGGATCCCGATATCAGCAGAGCAGAGCAGACTTTCAAGATCCATATGCTCCGAGACCCGTGGACGGCAGAGGGCGAAAAGGCGTTGAAGACGCAGAGGGTCCTGTTCGAGTTGCTCGAGATACTTGAAGCTCGCGGCTACGAGGTCTATGCCACACTGCAGCTCAAGGGGGACGGCATGGCTGATATTATGGTTTGCCATCGGGCCGTGGATTGGATTGCGGCGAACTAGAGAATGGGAGAGGAATCATGAGCAGAGTCAGTCTTGTAGAAGATTCAACAACAGATGCTTTCAACAACACATACTTTCAACAACGCATACTCTATACCACGCACAACATGCCTCGCAACATGATTTGTTCAGTACAGTCAACTACCAACTATACGTAATACTTACTACCTCAGTACCTGGACCGACCTCTTGAATTGTTAAAAAACAACCTTGTATCTTGGCAAAGCGGCTGGAATATCTGAGGATATTGGGTTGTCCCTACCTACAGTGGTCGGTACTAGTGCCCTAGGTATAAACAGAGATATCTAGGAAGCAACAAGTAAGCATCATCTTCACCTACCTAGTACCTACATACATACATACTCATCTGACTCGATGCTGCTGCCTCTTCGGATGCTGAGGTAGCAACAGCCCGGATGCAAACATGCCGCATGTATGCATCTTACCTTCCTGCACTGCTTGAACCGTCAAGGGATATTAAACCAGGAGCTGGCCCAGATCGATCAACCACGTCCATCTTGTTACATCACCAGCAAAAGCTACCAAATATCAAGGCATTCTTTGCTTCTTCCATCACCATCGCATCGAGATAACATGTTTAGGATGGCTACTCTTCGCCCCGCGAACCACACTGGTCCCCCTGAAGCAAGTCCAAGTCCACCTCCGCCCCATGACGAACAATCGCCCCCTCCCCTCATGACAGGGCGCAAGACGTTTGGCTGCGTTGGATTCGACGACACGAATCTGATCCGATTCAACAACATTCCCGTGGAACATGCCGAATCCGTGAGTGTCGCCCTCAGAGACGTCTGGCCGCCTCCTGTGCTGCTGCTTCGCATGGGCCAAGGCCGGTCGCAGATAACTCTCTGTGGCAACCCATGGGCATACAGCTGCAATGGAAGCAATGATGCCCGACGACTGTTTCTCATCGTCCTCAAGGCGCTGTTCTATTGCGGATGGATGATTCCGCACACAGTCAACGTTACCCGAAAAGCGCGGCGCAGCAGAGGCAAGTACAGTACTTTGCTTCCATTGATATCCATGTCTTTCTTGGTCTCCTTCTAACGCGGATTGCTTGCCCTCCTTCAGACGCCCTCATCTTGGAAAAGCAGCCGACCAGCACGCAAGAGTACGACTGGATCTGTATCTCTTTTGACAGAAGCTCGATACGCAGCCGCATAAGCGACAAGCTCAAGATGGTCTACCTGCCGCCTGGCAACCCACCGGTGAACCCAGCAACACCCGTGGACCCCCCCGATGACCTATTGACGGCTATAAGACGCGAATTTGAGACGCACATGGACGGGGATACCGTGGAAAATGGGTGCTTCAAGGCTCATTTCACTAGCCAGCCCTGGTCAACGGTCGACATCGGCCTAGCAATCCTCGATACGCGGGACAAGCTTTTGGCCTTGATGAGGGTCCTCGATGAATGCGGATTTTTGCTTTATGTGTCGCATCAGCTAGAAAGGAAACATGCAGCAGATCTCATGGTCTTTCGGCGCTGTACCAGTGTAAGACAACCAGCGAGTGCGCCTTCAAATGCGCCGTCATCTGCGACGTTGTCCGTCAAGAGCGCAACCCCACTACTGCTGCGAGATTGAAGGGTACAGTAGCATTATTGATTGGTGATGAGCATAGCTAGCTTTATAATCGGTAGACAAAGCAGGTTAACGAACCGGAGCAATACAGGGGTTTTCCTCATACTTGAGATTCTTACAGATATCATGATAAAATATCAACCTGGTATGAGATGTGGCAAGAAAAGACAAGTATTTCCATGCAAACAGCCCAGAAAAACTACTGGGTGCCAGGGTGGCAGATATTTTGGACTCCTCATTGATTCTTACAATTCTAGATAGTATACCACCCATAAGAATACCGCCATTCCCTCCCCCCAGAACTCCATGCGAACTCCATGCATGCAAGCAATCCCATATACCACTACTCTCGTACACTCTGATGATCCTTTTTTCTCTTCTTTTACATGCCACTCTACAACAGGAAACCCTCCTATGACCGCCGTTATTGTGTGTTGCCCAATCATGTTGCTAGTATACAAATCCTCTTTTTCGTGTCTCGCCATGGGGGCGTGGCTATTATGTGCTTATCGCTTGCGTGTATCCTTGCCCTTCTTCTTCCCCTTCTTGTCCTTGGGGAGCTCGAGCTTGGTATCTTTGAGTTGCTCCGCCATGATGCTGAGCATGTAGTCGTCAATGGTGCGCATCTTATCGCCCCGTGCGTTGTATTCCACATCCTCTCCCGCTTGAGGAGTGTCGATGTCGTCGAGGCCGCCGTCCAGAACTGACTTGCCAGCAGGGGTCCCCTGCCGCGCTGTAGAGGTACCCGAAGCATTGTTGCTGGGCTTTTCGGTAAAGTCAGCATCATCGGCTTGGATTTCCTTCTCCGCCACACGAGCAGCCGCCACATCCTCTCTGTCTTCCGCTTGCTCAAGCGCCCGCCCAACCCTTCGCTGGTCTGTACTGCTATCAGGCCCACCAAGCACCCGGTCCAACGCAGCATCTGCAGCATCCAATCCCTCGCTTGTCGAGTCCAACTTGTCGCCCAGGACGTCCCTCACCGAGAGTTTGTTCAAGTAGTCGGTAGTAAACTCTCCCTCTTGGATGACCACATCATCCAGCATCTGCTTTTGTGACGCCTTGCGAAGAATGTTGGCCTCGATTGTATGTTCACTGACCAGACGGTAGATGTGCACGTCGCGAGTCTGTCCGATACGATGGCATCGGTCTTGACATTGCTTGTCCATGGCAGGGTTCCAATCTTGGTCGTAAAAGATGACTGTGTCGGCGCCAGTGAGGTTGATACCGAGACCGCCAGATCGAGTCGACAGAATGAAGCACAGAATTCGTGGATCGTGATTGAACCGGTCGGTAAGGATCTGACGCTGTTCCACTTTGGTAGCGCCATCCAAGCGCAGGTACTTGTGGCCGTGAATATTCAGAAACTGCTCCAGAATGTCAAGAACCTTGGTCATCTGCGTAAAGATTAGGGCGCGATGACCACCGGCCTGAAGCTTTCGCAGCAGCTTGTCCAAAATCTGAAGCTTTCCGCAATCGTATTGTAGCAGCCGCTTATCGGGGAATTGAATGCTGAGCCGCATCCGACCCTCGTGCCAAGGATCCGGTGGTGCTTCTTTAGGGAGGAATGGCGCCCATCGGACAGGAGCGGAAAGTTTGAGGTCCTCGTCAGTAAAGGCTTCGACTCCCTTGTGCCCAAGTATAATCTGATCCATGTCTCTGGTGACAACTGCTGGAGTGACACATGAAAACTTCTCAATCGTGGTCTTGAAGCTGTCGGCACGTTGATTGACAGTGGGTATCAAGGAGTGAATGAGGGTCGACTCCTCTTCAAACCAGCCCATGATCAGGCGGGGTGCTTTGGGTCGCGGCTTATAAGGTCTCTTGTCCGTGCCTATAGTCAACAACTCTATGACATTCTTGCCGTAAATTGGCTTCTTTTGGCGACGCAATGCATTCAGGTAGACGCAGTGCTGAAGCTCTTCAAAACGGCCCCATCTGGCACCACTCTCGAGGTACGCAATGGTTGAGGCCACAGTCGAGGGATCCAAGTTGGTGTAGGCGGACTGGGCGCGAGCTCTCTGGGCCTCCCGTAGATCCATCAGCCCACGATGAGCACTCAGCTGAGAGACTCGTTCAGCCTGGGTGGTGGAAATGGTTTCACATTGTGTAGGCACGAGGTTCAGGAAGCTCAGGCTGACTTTCTTCATCGGACTTGGGTCTAGAAGCAACTTTTGCACCTTCTGATCAACCGCACCATAGTCCGAAACAACAGACTTGGGCATGCGGAACGAAGTCATGATTGGGCGGTCGACAAATAGATCGGGGTGATTACAGACCTTTCGCAGCTGCATCAGACAATTGATAATGGATAGGTAATTGCCAGAATTGAGCGTCTCCTTGGTATCTGTCCGCGAAAGGAACCCATCGTAGAGCTCACGCTGACGCTTTGAGAGTCGGCAAAACTCTACATGCTCATACTTGGCAGGCATCTGCTTCTCGACGTCGGCTTTGAGGCGGCGAAGTAGATAAGGTCGCAAGACCTTGTGTAGTTTTGAGATAATCGCTCTCGCCTCGTCATCCATCTGTTCCCTTCCACTCTCCAGAATCTGTGATTCGGGCTTCTGGAACCAATCGTGAAACTCTTGCAAATCGGCGAACCCTCCAACGCCATTCTGAGCCGGCATGAGGAAAAATAGCAGCGACCAAAGCTCTGTGAGGTTGTTTTGAAGAGGGGTTCCGGTAAGCAGCAGCCTGGCTTGTGTGTTGAAGCCTAGTAGAGTTTGCCATCGCTGAGATTTGAAGTTCTTGATATTGTGTGCCTCATCAAGAATCATATAGTGCCAGCGTCGACGCTTGAACACTTGTTGGTCTTGCAGGACAAGTTGGTACGAGGTGATACAAACGTTCCATACATCGTCGTTATTCCAGCCTTGTCTCTTGCGTTTCCGCTCCTCTTGTGAACCATAGTATGCCAAAATTTTAAACCCAGGGCACCATTTCTTGAACTCCATTTCCCAATTGAGCATGACACTGGTGGGAACAACCACAAGATGCGGCCCCCATACCTCGTGTTGGCAGGCCAGGTGTGCAAGAAGAGCGATGGTCTGGATTGTCTTGCCCAGTCCCATTTCATCAGCCAAGATACCATTGGTGTTGTTGGCGTAGAGACCTGCCAGCCAGTCGAGGCCATCGCGTTGGTATTCTCGTAGGGTTCCCCGAAGAAGGAAAGGTACCTCAATCTTGTGATTCGATGAGTGTTGTGGTGAAGCAGATCTACTCGCCCCGGCCTTGTCCACAGCCATCTCCGCAGACGACGCAGTATCGAGCTCCGAAGGCTTGGTTTCTGAAGTCGCAGGGGGTGACATGCTATGTGCACGACTGGGCGGATTGGTGGCCGGTTCCGTTGCGGGACTATGGTGTTTCTCGGGTAGAGCTGACGTTGAAGCTGATTGTCCATTGGGTTGTCCTGCGTCAATGCCAGTCATAAGAACCTCGTTGTCGTCAGGTGTGGTCTTGTCTACTTTTGAAGGCACCTCCGTGACTACACTGACGTTTGTGGTGTCCGCTACCGCTTGTTCGCCAAATACATGGGCGACGGTGTCGCTATGGGCTAAACTGAGACGTTTTGGCTCGGGCTTCTCAGCCAAGGCTTCACCATCTTTTTGTTCTCCCTCGCCATTAACCTTAGGTGCAGAGGCGTCCTCGGTAGCGTCAGGCATCTCGTCATCTTCATCAAGGGCAACTGATGCTTCCGTGGTAGCCTGATCGCTCATCTTCTTCAGTTCAGATTTGTCAAACAGAAGCCCCAATAGACCACCGCGAGCATCATCCTCAGATTCCTCTCCTGAGTCATCATCTTCGGCTTCCTCTCCACTTTCCATATCACTCGATCCCAGATCATCATCCATGTCAACTGATTCGTCGCTTGTCTCTGCGTTTTCAGTCCCGGTTGCTTGGGCAGTGTCGATGGCATCTGTGTCTTCGCGGCTGGGCTCGGTCATTGGCATTTCTGCTTCTTCCAAAGGTTTCTCAAGGTCTGGTACATGGGCGTACTTTGCACGCAGCTGTTCCTGGGTCAGATCTTCGTCGCCTAAATCTTGCTGATTGTCCTCTTCATCGGCTTCATCTTCGTCTGATGACATTATATCGCTATCGGCATCGTCTCCGTTTTCGTTTTCTTCGTCTTCTCCCGAGGCAAGGCCTAGCTCTTCGTCATCTTCTTCTGCTAAGCTCATATCATCGCTAAGGTCATCAAATCCATCCTCTTCATCAGAGAGCTGTTCCGAATCCAGTCCTGCCTGGCGAGCTTGCAGTTTCTGCTCTGATAAGCTCACGGCCTGGTTCAAAGCGGCCTTGACTCTCTTCTGCTCTTCTTGCTCCCACTCGGCCAATCGTCGGCGGTTGACCTCAACACAGACATTGTCCCATGTACCGGAAAGAGCCCTAACTACAACGCGATACCGGGATATCCATATTGCCCTTTGCTCGGCTTCGATCTCTTCTTCCGACTTGGGTTGACGTCTCAACCACTCATCACGGCAAGCTTCGGCGATCTTCTTAGCCGTCAATCGATGTCGTTGTTGCTCTGCTAGCATGAGCTTTCTAAAGTTCATCATAGCTTTGAGCATATGGTCTTGACGAGCCCATTGACGAGGGGGGTCTTCTTCCGCTTCGGGTAGAAATATCGAACATCGTCCTTGGGAAAGCATTCCACCATCGTTGACCTCTTCTTCGATACGAAGAATGGTACGAGCATCCTTCCCAGCCATTTCGTCAGTGTATTGGGGGCCATCTTCAGACGCCTGCAGCCCACCCTCCTCGACGGGAATGTCGCCACCGCGAGCCCAAAAGTCTTCAAAGCTTGTACCAATCTTTGGTCTCTTGGGAACCTGATGAGGATGCACAAGAGGGATATCACCAGATCTGCCAACTCGTAGCTTGATACGAGGTGACCTAGTAGTGACATCGCGAGGCACCTGTCTCGACTCTTGTACTGCGTCATCTTTGATGTTCACATCGCTAAATCGTGCCGATCGTCTTGATCCGGTCGAGATTCTAGATGGTCGAGAGGGACTTGGGCGACGAGTAGAGCGAGAAGATGTTCGATTTTCTGTCGAGGGTTTCTTCGATGCAGATTTTGGAGTCGAGGCGGGTGTTTGCTTCGAGGATGATTTGATGGCGGGGCTCGCTTTGTGAGAGGCATTGGGCATTTTTCTCGAGTTGCCATTAGTCACCTGGATATCAGCCTTTGGTTTTGAAGATTTCGAGTCTGCGCCGGTAGTAGAATGCCTCGTTGATCGCGTTTTGCTTGGTTCTTCAGGCTCAGCTGCGAGAGTGTGGATGCGGCCAGATTTGCGACGTCCATTGTTAATGAATGATGTTGGGCCGTCGGCAGAGAACTTCTTCCATGGCGGTGATATTGGTTTTATTTTCTTCGGAGTGGTCGGGGGGGGCGTCGAGTCTCGTGTTCGTCGTCTCTTTGCAGGTCGTTCATCATCATGAGTACTGTCACTGGGTGGCTCGTGATTATTGGTAGCAGATGCCTCCACTCTTGCTTCATTCTGACCTTCCATGGTTTCTTTCAACACGCCATCTCCGTTGGTATACGCCTGAGGCGCGTCCTGTTCGGATTTGATGGCATCAGGATCCGACTTGGGCAGCACGTTGGTGGGCGACGCGGTATCGGGCATCGTAGCAACGTGGAGCCAGGGCACGGAGGGGGCGTTTTCTCTGCGAAGCTATCATTTGCGGGGTCGAAAAGTATGTCTCCAGAATCGTAGCGCTTCAGCGAATATTCAAACAAAGTCTGCACATGTTCAGAGGTCCTGCGGGCGAACTGCGTGGAATTTTGTCGCAAAAAACAATATCGTCAGCAAAACTTTTGAGCTAGAGAAAGAATCAGAGATGCACGCCCTGGACTTCCGAACAAACTAACCGAAAATGGCCCGAACGCGCCTAACTTGATGCCTGAGGCGCCGGATTCTTTGAGAATCATCACAGTCTCGATTGGCTAAAGCTTCAACAGAGCCATCACATCACGTCACAGAGCAATTGGACGCCGACGACACTGTCTCTTCGGCCGAGGTATGTCCCTATGGAGACTTGGTTATACGTTCAATTGCCGTCGCTAATTCTCGCGCTCTACAGATGCTCCCCCAACGAATTGCGCGGGCCTCGGCCCTGCGCAGCGGCTTGACGGCTGCTCGAAGACTCCCTACGATCCAGCGACGAACTTTCCTCCCCGATCAGTACACTGACAAGAAGGTCATTGATCAAAAGTACCCCGAGGCTCCGAGTATGACTGAGGCGGAGGACCCCGGAATGGTCAGTGACGAGCAAAGCCGCTGAGGAGGAGCCGAGAGACTGATGATAATATCGCAGAACGGCGGCTACATCAACCCACCCCGAATCAAGCGTCAGTTCCGTGATCCCCACGCCAACTGGTGGGACCCCCAGGAGCGACGAAACTTTGGAGAGCCCATTCATGAAGACAATGATATTCTTGGAATCTTTTCTCCGCACGAGTACACCTGGACCACCGCCGGTCCCGGTGCCATTATGGTCGGCACCTTTATCGCCGTCTTCCTGAGCGTTACTGGAGTTGTTTATCTCAACTATCCCGATCGCCCAGCCTATCCCCGAGAGTTTGAAGCTGGTTTGGAGCGAGAGCTGGGAGGCCCTGGGGCCGTGAGGGTAGGTGTCTAGGAGGATGGTTTGATGTACAAGTGCTAACATTGCCATAGGCCCGTATGGAGGGTGACGAGGATCCTTGAATAGGAAATGCTCATTTGTACATAAGAAAGAATGGAATGCAATGGACCCATGCCTGTTTACGGATGTCCGAGTACCGTGTAACCGAGAGTGCGCAACTTGATATGGTTGAGCAACGACCGTTGGCATGATGTGGGCGGCCGATGCGTGTCTCTGACTGACTAACGGAGGTAAAGTACAGTTGCATTGATGGTCAACAATATGATGATCTTGCGTTGTTGACGATGGAAGGCGTGGATTAGGTTCCGCCAAGTACCTAGCCACGGTGCAAAACTGAGACTGTTACGATATATAGGCATCTTAAAGCAAGGCTCTTTTACGGATGGCTCGCTGCTTTTATCCGATCTTGATCTGCGCCACGTCCTGGAGCTGCTGTCATATTCACGTCTATATGGGAACTCCATTGACCCAGGCTTCCAGGAGCACATGGAGATACTAGACCAGTCTGACATTTCGCATGTCTCAGCAAGATGTGCTTTTTTAACATCAAAGCAGCATGGCGGGTTACGTTAGCCTTCTGAGGCCCATCTTCAGCTGGTGTATCGAGGAGAAGCCTGCTTCTACAACTTCCACCTGCCCGTATGACATCTACAACGAGATCGGCATGCCTAAGCCTACATTCTCGACTAGACTACGGGCTACTTCAAACTGTCAACCCTTAGCAAAGCACTCTAGAATCTTGTCCTCGGCCAGTCTTGCGCAGACCTACGTTGCCTGAAAGCAGTCTCACAAATTTCACCACTACTTATGCTTCCAACTACAACCTCGGCTTCCCACATGGCTTATTCGGCCCACGTTGTTGCCCAACATCGTGTCCACAACCAGCGAGATGTATCTCAGCAGATTTACGCCCCATTAAGAAGCAGTGATCGGGTGCCTCTTGTCCAACATATCAGACAAAGAGCCCTGCAACCTATGGATCGGCCGAAGGGCTCCTGCGGGGAACTTTGAGATGTGGCTTCAGTGCATCCTATTGATAGTTGGTTTCATGAGAATCATTGAGCAAGAGCGCAATTCCCAATGGACGTCGGGCTCGTTCCGAGCTTCAGAAATACTTGAGTATGACGATTGCGAACACCAGAATCCCAGCCCGTAGTTTCGACACGGCTACTCCGCAACTCTCAACTGACAGGGATTCTACTATGAAGATTACACCCGAATGATGCTGAACAGATTGGGCCCTGATATGAGCTATCAACTAGAACTAGATGCAGGATTTGAGAGTATGAACATGCAGTGCTCGCGTTGCATTGCACTTCATGTGTTTTCTGGCATATCTGTCGTCTTTAGTGCTACATTGCAAAGACGTCTTGTTATCTTTCCTCCATCAACTTATTGTTGCAACATCTTTTGAGTTATCTCAGTGCGCCAGCATAGTCCCTCATAGTCAAGGAAAAGGCTCACATCCGCCCACACAGCATACAATGATCCATCACTTTCACCAAACTTCCGGGCTTCCGTTCATTGATGCCTTTTATCGCAAGCGAACAAAAGCCGCCAGGCTACTAGCAGCAGCTCTACAACACCTTGTACGACGACTGTAACACCCAATCTCGTCATCCTGGCTCAACAAGGCAAAGGATTGGAAGATGCAAGAAAGACAACGATTCCCGTTCAAGTTCTTTTACCAAAAGAACCTACACTTCAACGTTTATAAGCATTCGGGCTCGGTTTTTTTTTAAAGTCCGTCATGCTGCGAAACGCCAGAAGTAGGGACCGTTCTGACCATCATTCTTCTTTTCTACATGGTCTGAACTGGTTCTGGCCAAGGTGACACGAATTTACATGGTCAAGCCTCTTTCTGATATGGCGGAGTGGGCTTGCGCCCTACCGATAATGAGCTGGTCGAGGCATACTTGATTCCGCAGCTACCAGGTTGCTCTCCATGCTAGCTCGTCAAAGGCAGATATGTGGACATGACTATGTATCGTCAACGACGAACGCGCACTACTCCCCAACAACCCAAAGGCAATTGAGGAAAAGAAAGCGACCAGCACTCTGCCACCGCAGAACTCGGCTCCCCTACTCAAAGGAAGCCGAACAATCAGCTTTACGGGCTGAAGCGGCTGAGATACGAAAAGTGCGGCAGTCATCTGAGGCTTATAACTGTCTCCGAGGCATCCTCAAGCCCGACGGCTTCCGGCCTCCGCCTAGGCCACATCTTCAGGCCTTGAGCTACGCGATCTTATTGTAGCACGCCTTTTTCTGCTGAAGCCATGAACTAGCCCCCAGAGATGCTGGTCCGGGATGCCACGCCTTGTGTGTTCTGGCGAGGCAGGCCACAGCTGCAGGCGAAGATCTTTTGTGACAAGTTCTCTTCCTTCTGGCTTTGGCCCCCCGAGGTAAGACGAGAAGCCATCATAGACTCAGCAGGGAGCTTCCTGAAAAGATTCCGTCGTGTCACCTTCCGCCGCATGCTTCTATTGCAGCTGTGAGGAGGGGATGCGAAGATGAAGCTTAAAGGCGCATGTGCCCGGCTGTATGAGTTGATGGCGATCTGCTCCATCAGTGTCCAAAACCTCCAGCACTTGTCGTAGCACAGCTCTCAAGATGGCCTCTATCATGTCCGCTCCCGACTACTCGATGGCTGCGACCAGTCGTTCGCACCTCAGTGTCCGTCTACCAAAAGAGACTCTGTACTCGTCTCTGAGAGAATCATCTCGCTATTTCAACTTCGACTCGGAAACGGCCAAGCTAGCCAGAGATGCCGACGAGTGGCTCACATCGCACCCCGGCGGTTCTGGGTCTACTGGCTCCAAGGACGCCAATGGTGTGAGTCGGCCGTCGTCGATTGCGCCGAGCAACTTTAGCGTTCGGTCTCTGCCTGCCGACTATAGCATGCCGGAGGAGCACCGCAAAGACTATCCTCATCCTGTGATGGGGTCGGTGCGGTATAATGAGATTCGGCCAAGATCTGCTGCCCCGACAGAGAGCACCGAGAAGCTTCAGTCGCCTCCTGCGAACAGGAATGAGAATCCAGCGACTGAACCCGAGTATCCTACCGGCATGAAACTTGGCCTGATCACTCTAGCTCTCTGCTTGGCCGTCTTTGTCATGGCCCTGGGTAAGCACGCGCTGTCTCGATGAGTGGGCTCTGCTTATACGTCACAGATAACTCCATCATTGCAACCGCGATTCCAAGAATCACCGACGCCTTTGAGAGTCTCAACGACGTGGGGTGGTACGGGTCGGCATACATGCTCACGACGGCCGCACTGCAGCTGTTCTTTGGTAAGCTGTATACCTATGGCAGCATCAAGTGGACGTTCCTATCAGCCGTCGCCATCTTTGAGGTGGGTAGTCTCATCTGCGCCGTCGCCCCCGACAGTGTGACGCTCATCGTGGGACGAGCCATCGCCGGCGTCGGTGGCGCAGGTATCTTTGCTGGAGCACTCACGATCCTTGCTTTCTCGGTGCCTCTCCACAGGAGGCCCATCTACACAGGCCTCGTCAGCGGTATGTGGGGTATCTCTTCTGTCGCAGGGCCGTTGCTTGGTGGTCTCTTTACAGAGCAGGTCTCGTGGCGCTGGTGCTTCTACATCAACCTCCCCATCGGCGCCATCACCGTGGTTGTCATTATCGTCTACTTCCCTGAGCCCGATCGCGACATTGAGCCTGCCACATGGCGAGTGCGCTTCTGGCAGCTTGATCCCATCGGGACCGCAATCTTCATGCCCGCCATCGTGTGTCTTTTGCTCGCGCTGCAATGGGGCGGTATCGACTATGAGTGGGATGACTCCATCATCACCTCGCTGTTCATGCTGTCGGCCTTTCTGCTCATCCTGTTTGTCGCTGTGCAGTTCAAGATGGACGAGAACGCTACAGTACCGCCTCGCATCTTCAAGAAGCGGACTGTCTGGGCGGGTGCTTTCTTCTCCTTCAACACGGGCGCGTGTTTCCTCACGGCCTTGTATTTCCTGCCCATCTGGTTCCAGGCCGTGCAGGGTCAGAGTCCCATCATGTCTGGCGTGAGGAATCTGCCCATGCTCCTCGGCATCGTCCTCTGCGCCATGGCGGCTGGTGCAGCTGTCACCGCGTGGGGCTACTACACCCCCTTCATGATCGCCGGTTCAGTTCTCATGGCCATCGGCTTTGGCGTCATCACGACTTTTGAAGTAGACACGTCAACAGCCGAATGGGTCGGCTACCAGCTCATCGCCGGCATCGGCGTAGGCGTCGGTCTCCAGCAATCCCTCATCGCCGTGCAGGTAGTGTGCGAGATGGTCGACGTTCCCACAGCCACAGCGCTGATTGTCTTTGCCCAGACCCTCGGAGGCGCGCTATGCGTGACTGCGGGCAACACCGTCTTTACCAACACGCTCATCAACAGGATTCAGGAACACGTACCAGACCTAGATCCACACTTTGTCATTGCAACGGGCGCGACCAACATCCGCACCGCCATCAGGGAAGAGTGGTTAGACGGCGTGATTCTCTCGTACAACGAGGCGCTGACAACGAGCTTTTACGTTGGCGCTGCCACCGCGTCGGCCACAATTATAGGCGCGATGCTGGTTGAATGGAGGAGTGTCAAGGGCAGGGAGATTGAAATGGCGGCTGCTTAGTCTTGTCTGCATCTTTCCTTTCTCACAACGGCTTCTTGTTGGTGTTGATGGAAAGAGGGTGTATAGGAGAACCCACCGCTTTTGGATATCCAGTAGAAGGGAGCTGTAGTTTGTTTCTTGGATAAAAGGACGATCTGCTACAACCCAAACGCATGTCGTTGTCGCATAGTACTTGATTCAATGACGAGTTTTTGTGTTTCGTTATTCATGTTATATGTGGATTGACTGATCCTACCCTGCACCTAGTTTAAATTTATTAGTCAACTTCCATCATAGCTCGATTACATCAGATGCCTAGAAAAATAAACCTATTTACTAGTGAATTATTAAAAGATAATATCGATGCCTAATCTGTATTTTTAAAGTGTACGATGTGCCTAATAGGAGGGTATAGCTGCGCAAAGCCAATATGGAAAAAGTAGCCAAGTTAGCTCTATAGTAGCACCGCTCAGCGGAAAGTCAGATACTGGCCCGCGTTTACGAACCATCAATGTGGTGCATATGAGTTTGGATATGCTTAACAAAGATTCAACAATATGGCATTGGTATATAACATTTGCAAAAATGCAAAAGAGAAAAGTCTGGGCTCCACCGGGATTTGAACCCGGGACCTCTCGCAGTTATGGTGTTAACCCAAAGCGAGAATCATACGACTAGACCATGAAGCCTGCATTTATCTTGATACGCTCCACCTTATCCATAACTATATAGCTAAAGCAATCAATTTCCTGCGTTTTAGTTTTTCATCTGCAGCTGAATATCCTGTAAAAACAGTAGTATTACTGGCGCAATCTGACTCTTCCAAATTCCTGATTTCACACTGCTCTTGCGAAGCCCTATGCATCGGGACCGACATAGTTGCGATTTTAATACTCTAGCGTGATTAGTCGTGGCCTCAATCTTCAGGAAAAGAACACTACCACCAACGAGCTGCCTGTCTTCTTAGGAGAGCTACACATACTGTAAGCAATATCTTTCACAGCTCCATGTTCCCTCATCCTTCCGCCCTCAACTATCTTCCATCGCTAATTTCATGGAGCCCGCCGTTTTCCCCTTTTCATGATTCCGAGATATTATTTTCTTCTCCAACTTCACATCATAAGCCATGGCACGACCTATCGTTCCAGACTCACAGTTACTGCAAGGGAGGAATCACTCGCCCTTGGACCAGGTCCTGTATGTGTAGTCTCTGGCAGTAACCTTTTTAGTTTGGAGGTATCTAGGCAAGTAATTAAGATATCAGAAGAGAATAGTAAAAGAGAGAGCTATCTTATGCTCAGAATTACCCAGAAAAACATCAAATCCGCCCATAGATACTGACAGTCCTATCACTCTGGACTTGACAATATCATACCTACTCTATAAGTACCTGCTTCTCCTTCTTCAGACTCTCAACAAAGCTGACCGACACATTAAGAGTCCGAGCGACAATCTCGGGAGGAGTCAAGGCAAGCCATTGGGTAAGAGAAATATCAGCGACACGCTCGGACTTGTATACCTCGATCCAGATCAGATCCTCATCCTCGGATGTGTTTTCGATATAGTGACTTGAAAGGTTAGTAATGATTTATCCTAGATCCGGGGTGAACTTACCCCGAGTTGTCTGGGAACGCCGCAGTGTCACCAGCGGAAAAGTCGAACGTGCGCGCAGCGGCATTGCCGATAAACACCGTCGCCTTGGCCTTGCCCTGGTGAAAGTACAGCCACTCCTCGGCATTCGGATGCCAATGAAGCTCACGTAAGCCGCCCGGTTTGAGCGTCACAAACGTCGCTGCGAGGGTCTTGGAAGCAGGGAAGTTGGTCGAGTCAATCTTCCAGAAGCTGCCGCCCGTGCCCCCAATCTTCTCAGGCTCGTGCTCCAAGGTGCGATACACGAAAGAACTGTTACCAGAGAGTGTTCCGGCGGGACCGCTGGTGACGTTCTTCTTGCTTACTTCGGCAGGGAGGATGTAAGGGTTGGGCTTGGGGACCTTGTCAAAGACTGAAGGGTCTACGCCAAAGTTCTTGGCAAGGATGTCTTTGGGAGTGTGGTTGATCCAGTCGTCGACCATGAAGGTAGTGCTAGATATGTTAGCAGATTGACCTTTTTTTCCAGTGTGAGAAGAACAACAACACACCCGATCTTGTCAAAGTCGGCCTCGTCAAAGACCAAAAGGTATTCGTTCTCATCGGCAAGACCCTGGACTGTATGGGCGGCTCCCTTGGGAAAGTACCAAATGTCGCCGTAGTTGAGGACTTCTTCCTGGTATCGTCCATCCTCATCAACAGCAGAGATGAGAACAGAGCCGTTGTACACAATGCCCCATTCAGCCTATCCGCATTAGTTTCAGGCCAATTCGAGGCAAACCCAGAGGAACATACAACGCGGTGCCAGTGGAGCTCGCGGATAGCGCCCTTGACGAGGTGCTGCTGGGCACCAGAGATGTCGTGACTGGAGGGAAGGTCTTGGATGACCTGCTCACGAACCCAACCGCCATTCAAGATGCGAGTCTTGGAGTCGGAAAAGCTCCACTTGAGGTTGGGTACGACGCCATTGTCGGTAGACTGACGACCGAGGTTGTCCGGATTTTGAAGATCAAGCTCCTCATTGGTACCACCTGTAAAGATTCTCTCAGTATGAGTTACCATAGCCACAGGTTAGTGAATGAAGCTTACCTAGGATGACTGAACCTTTGCCTTGTCCGTCATTTGGCTGGCCCTGTTCGAAACCGGGCTTCTGAGTGTCTCTGGGAGCAGCAGCAACGAGCCCTGTTCCGAGGCATAAGACCAGGGCGGAGGAAAAGAAAGAAGCACCCTTCATGCTGGTTGCAATTGAAAAGATGGAAAGAAAGCCTCGAGGTGTGAACAAGTGAGTGTCTAGATAAGGGGAAAGCGATGTGGATGGATGTTGATATGGCCGTTCAAGCTCGGTATCTTATATACTATAAACTCTAATAACAGACAAATCTTGGCCCGTAGCAAGGAGGTAGCTAAGACAGCAAATTGCGACAGTCCCAACTACCAATGTCAGCTGTCCTCGGCACTTACACGGATGCCACTATCACCAGCCCGCTCTCTTTCAGAGAAACAACGATCACCACAGCTGCATGGAACTAGTAATCGAGATGCAGTACGGAATAACCAGCCAAATGGCGTGTTTTTAATTGAATAATACTTCGTCCACAGCCCGTGTCTGCTAGCCCGTCCATGCCGTGCTCCCAGACTGTGACCACGACGGTGAAGCCATCCCCGGCACATGGGCTTCCCGGCCGAAGTGATCTGCAAAACATTTGCCAAGACGGAAACAAGCGTGGTTATTTCCTTTACAAGAAGGAGGTGGGTTAATGTAAATCTGGGGTTGACGACATTGTTAGTGTACTTAACGTGATCGATCTGCTGTTTTAGTGCGGCTCAAGATAGGGCGGACGAATGAGACCCCACGCTATAAGCATACAGCACAAGATTAGATTATACATACTTTTCTAGGACGGCATGTTCCTGATGATGGGCTCATCTTTGGACTTGGCTATAGTTTGCATACGACTTGGTGGGCCCAAGTTGAAGGGACTCTCGGCTGTCTTGGGTCCCAGCTCGTCCTCTTGCAGGATTATATTGGAGGCCACGAGTGTTGAATTCGCCCAAGGTAGTATTTTTAGCCATGATGAATCCCGGTACAAAGCCCTCTCTGTACCTCTTCGGCTCCTCGGCGTGTATCCCATGATGCACACTCACAGCTTGGCAGGGGTACAAGTCGCAATCGCAACTAACAAGGCGTTTTCCCCAAGAGTTGAGCTATTGCGAAGATCACTCATGGACTGGGTATGGTCAGATACTAAAGTGCTATTAGATATCCCAAAAGGTATTGCATGTTTGTGGGGGGACACGTCCAAGTGCCGGTAACTCGTGCGGATCTGAACGAAACAGGATTGAGGGTGTGCCAGAGGAACGGTAGTACTCGGAGCCAAGGCACATGGATTGTATCACAAGGCTGAGAGCCTTTCAGGCCAATGGTTTGGACGATAAGACGCTACGACTCTGTAAGCTCATGTTGTCTCAATTGACCATGATCAATATCACCCCAAACTGATGTCATTCGTTAGATCTGTTGATCCAAATATCTCTAGCCGTCGAAGCCATAACCTGAATACTGAACAAGTTGTGCTATTCTGGTTAGCTTTGAAGGTTTTGCTTCGACTGCATAGCGATATAACTGGGCAGAAGGCTTATGAGGACAAAACTATCCCACAATCTTGATAGAACTGTTCACAATATTATGAAAACTCTTACCGATCTTACCATAATGCCTCTCTTATATCACCCTGATCTTTGTTCTCTTTCGTATCTTCCGCCTCATAAGATGTTAGCTCTAGATTGCATACCTCCTTAGGTGCCACGAGAGCACTGGGCAACTGAGGCTAATCAACTTGGTAAATCTTAACCTCATGCTTGTCTCAGCTCAAAGATCTTATTCCTGCATGAGTAGGGATATATCAGAGTCGAACAAGGCAAATGCATGTCACGGTCATCCTAGCTTGGTGACTGCCTGGATGTACCCTAACCATCTTCTCCAATTCAGCTCTGTCACATCCCAGAGGTGGGCTCGGACTTGGGATACAGACTTTGCAGATCACATAAGACTATGATCGGATGCTTCAGTTCCGTTCAGTTTTTCTGTGCTTTCCTTGCTGGCACATCGTCCGGCCTAGAGAATGGACGCAACTCCAGGCAGGGATCAAACCCTTAGATGCTAAGATTGTGATGGTCGTACCAAAGATATTCCGTCATGAGATCAAATCATGCCTTTATGAGGCTTGATGATACAATTCGGGATGCTGAGGCGTAGAGATTGAGTTGAGAGGAGTGTTTGGGACATCGTCAGAGGAGGATCGGCTCCAGGAACAGAGAACTCAACGCAAGTCGACGGACAGGTATATATAACTTCAGAAACTCGCTCAATCTTTCTCAATCATCCAGCTCACACCATCATCTGAACCCTACGAGTGGCCTCTTATCATATCTTTACTACAATGCCTTCTCTCATCTCCCTGACAGCCCTTCTGGGCGCCATAGTCTCTCATGCCTCAGCATCCCCCGCAGACCTCAAGAGAGGACTCAGCTTGCCACCTCTCATCCCCAAGATCCCCGGCGTCACTGAGCCTTTAGCCGAAAACGCCCCTCCCTTGCCCATCCTCCAGGTTCCCACTCCGCCCCTGGACAGTCCTCCATTCAAGACGTCCAACATCAAGCCCAAGAAGATTGGCTACTTTTGGACTGGTGCGGGCGACAACAAGCACGCTGACTTTCTGATTACCGCCAGTCTGGATGATGTGAGTTGCTGTGGGATCGAGACGTGATGGCCATGCTGACGCTCTTTAGGACACCTTTGGCGAGATCATCCACATCACCGACGTCAACACCAGTGGAAACTCACCTCACCATCTTGGAAGCTCGCTTGACGGCCAGACACTTGTCGGTGGTGGTCTGCTGTCTCTCCTCAAGACGCAGGACACTGCCTTCTACTTTGACACCTCAGACCCTTACCACCCCAAGTTTGATCACAGCAACCGTGGCATCCTAGGCTCTATCGTAGATGAGATCCGAGCCAAGCCTGATGGTGGTTTCTTCATCACCTATATGGGAAGTGCTGTCGGCACATCTCCTGGACGCCTGATCGAGACCGATGCCGGTGGTAACATTATCCATGAGTGGCCCGAGGACGTCAAGGGCACCCTCAACATCCTTGAGGAGCAGTTCTCTCCCCACGGCCTCAGCGTTGACTTTGAAAAGAACATGATCCTTACCTCTGACTTTGTTGTTCCCATTACTATCCTCAAGCCTACGCTCGGTATCAAAAAGGCCGACACGCTCCGTCTCTGGGACCTCAAGACGCGTGAGATCATCTCTACCATTACCATTCCCAAGGTGAGTATCCCCCCTG